>ML811762.1:150523-162409 GCA_009831015.1 Picea engelmannii
TTATTCAATCTGGGTTGGGAAATCCATCTGTCTCTTGTTTGACCTTCCGCAAGTTCATATCTTGGGTCGTCTTTGAGTCAATGTTGCCAAGACCATTGTCGTGTCATTCATATGTTCAAGAGAAGTCCAAGAATCGTGTATTGGTGTACAACATCTTTTTCTCATTTCTTGAGAATCTTGATATTGATGAGTTTAATAAAATTTTGGGACATTGTGTATATGAGAATGATAAACGTTTTCTCCTTCTCGTAATATAGCTTTCATCGAAATGAAATATTTTCATTCTCCTTTCTTTGCATTGTTTAGAGTCGGTCAAAACATCATTTGGTCCACACCATTTTCCTCTTGAGTAGCAACAGCCTTAAAAATAAAGCGCTTATAAAAATTGATTAGACATTTTTATATTTTATGATAGAAAACCTACATTCGGTTAGTTGTAGGGCTTTGGAATAGGTGTGAAATATAAATTTCCAAAGATGCAAACAAACATAGTATCTTGTGATAGGGAGATTTAAATCCACTTATTACATTTTGTCCTGGGAAGCCCTTCTAACACAAGGGTCAATCACGAGGTCATATTAAGACTGGCAGAGTTACTCACCCTGCTTTTTTGGTCTTGGTGTAGACATTGCGCGTATTATGGGGGTCGCTTGAAGGTATACCCACAATGATGAGTGGAAGCCTTTCAAGTTGATTTCAGTCTAGATACCATGCCTTTGCGCATGGATCGGACTGTCGACTTTTTCCCCAGGAATACCTATAGTACTTGGTAACCTAAGTGGCCTATATTTCTAGGGTCTTTACATGAGGTGACTGTGGAGGGGAAAGTCTTCACGGTACCTGGAATCGACGTTGGCCAGAATCACTCGAGCTACTTGGAGGGTATTCCCACGTTTATGTGTGGGAGTTTGCACCAGGATTTAAGTCCGTTAAGTAGGTCGTCAATGTAACTTTTCCACCCGCTCTATCTTATCCACTTCTTGCATTGTTCCCGCGATGTTGGATTTCATCACCAACTAGTGTGTTCATTGTAAGAAGGTTTTGTTTGCTTGTTTTCTTACTAGATATTTAGCGTGTGATGTTTGTTTTCCCTAGCAGACTCTAGGTTGGATATTTATTTAATGGCGTTAGTTCCTAGAACGACCAATGAAGGAACCCCTTTTCCAAGGGAACCTTTTGTGTTTCCTTCTTATGGAAACATTGGTCCTCCTCTTATCGCTACTTTAAGCCTTCTAGGTCTCACAATTGGATTACCAATATGGTTTTTTTCCACTCAGGTAATCCTGAATGCCACTAGTGCTTCAGTTGTAATCACTTCCCCCCAAGAACATCAACCTCATGTTGACCCTTCACCTTCTTCACCAGTAAGATCTTCTTCACCTTCTCCACTTGCAAGGTATTTTTCCATTTCATCTTCTTCGTCGAGTGAAATCTCTAAAGATAGTAACCCGGTGGATAAGAAGAAGAAGAAAAGGAAGAATAAGAAGAATAAAAATAAACAAGGGTCCCAACTTCCAACCACTGCCAGACATGTTGGAAAACAACCAGTTACTGATAATCTTGTTGGGAGTGTTGATGATACCAAGATCACCCAAACAACCCGTAGGCCCAAGTACCCTTGCAGGCTTTGTAAGGGTAGCCATCTTCTTAAGGATTTCCCTGGTCTATCCAAGGTTATAGAAGCATGGTCTACACACCCTCGCCAGCCCATGTCATCAACCTCTGAACAACATGCTGATGACCTCTCATCAACTAGTCAAGATACCATTGGGGAGAAGAAAAGTAGACTCAAGTTCACGTGTATGTTATGCAGAGGAATTCATCAAACTCACCTTTTCCCTCGTATGGACGAAGCCTCGAAATTTCTGGAAGACATGACTATTTCCCAACCTCAAGTTCTAGTTTCTTATCGCAAGCTTACTCTCGACCCTCCTGTAATTGATGGAATGATCAATCTGGTCCCTTCATCACTCAGTCTATTTGATCATGTAGTCAATATAGTCATGTATTTAGTTGAACCAATTGACAAAGTGGTCGATCCAATCCCATCTTCAGTTGATCCCACTCTCCCGTTAGAAACTACAACCCAAGTGGTTGATCCGTTTCCACCCATCGACCCCATTCTCTCCTTGGAGAATGCAATCCAAGTGGTCGATCTAATATCATCATTGGTCGATCCTACTCTCCCACTAAAGAGTAAACCTGATACTTCCCACGTTTTTCTCGTTGATACAAAATATACCGCGCTAGGGGGCTTTCCTCCTTCTCCCGTAGAACCCCCTCCAAGTAATGAGGCCATCCTTTTTAATCGGGGTGTGCTAACTGGACCTCGTCTTTCCTCTCACATTCCTTTCAATATTACAGTACAATTTTGTGGTCGAGACGTTCCTCAAACGCTGATAGATGAAGGTTCATCCATTAGTATATTTTCCTCTCTTGCTTGGAAAGCTTTAGGTTATCCTCAGCTTGTGTCGGTTACCCAGACTTTGTTTGCTTTTAGTAGAAGAACCGGTCACCCTTTAGGGGTCCTTCCTCATTTTCCTGTAACTTTGGGAGGGAAAACTATCGTTATTGACGTCATGGTAGTCCAAGACCTCTTGGATTTCGATTTACTCCTTGGGCAACATTATATCTATGCCATGAAATCTATTGTGTCCACTCCTTTTCATGTGATGTATTTCCCACACGATGGAAGAGTGGTTACTATTGATCAACTTTTGTTTGTTGGTCCCGACTTGACTGTCAACCTAATGACCTCCATAAACGGTTCTTATATGCAGACGATATCACCCCCGCCACAGGTCAATTATGTGGTGTTGTCTCCCATGCCTTCAGCTGCCAATGAAGACAAGCCTCTCACTGTAAGCTCAGTCTCTTATAACTTAGATCCGGTAGTTTACATGGTGATCTCTTTGATAGGGTCTTTAGAGATTGATCTCCTTACCCCCGTCGTGACCCTCAACATGGTGTCCTTCCAGAGTGTGTTTCTTCCATCTAGTGAATATCTATTGGAAGCCATGACCAAGTTTTGTCCCTTGACATGGTGTCCTTCTAGAGGATTGTCCTCTTGGAAGCCATGATCAAGAAGAGAACCATTGAGCATGGTTTTCTAATTTAAATCTCATTAAAAAATGAAACCATCTTTGAGCATGGTTTTCTGATTTCAAGCTCGTTAAAAAATGAAACTAGCTTACGAGGATAGTTTTTGCATCTCTGTAACAACCTCGTTAAAAAATGAAACAAAGGTTACGAGCATAGTTCCTGTTTCAGTGTTAAGCTCGTTAAAAAATGAAACAGAGGTCTAGGGATTGAACCTGGATTTGTGAGCATAGTTCTTGTTCCTGTGTCAAGCTCGTTAAAAAATGAAATAGATTTTTCCCCTCATCGATTGAGCCAAGTACTTCGTTATGTATAGTATTTGAAGCTTCTTTTCATCCTCCTATGTCGTTGGATGAACCGAAGCTTGGGGGGCAATGCTTTCAACCTTTGGACATCATGTTGAAGTTAGAGCCGCCAGTTTCTTAAGTTGGGGGCTAAATACCAACCATCCATGTGTTATGCGTTAGGAAGTCCAAGCATAGTTTTCTATGGTTCAAGCTTGTGTAAAAATGAAACCACCTACCTCAAGCATAGTTTCCTCTAGTTCAAGCTTGTGTAAAAATGAAACCAGGTTCAAGCATAGTTTTGGCTAGTTTTAAGCTTGTGTAAAAATAAAATCTATCCCAAGCATAATTTTGTTTTGTTTTAAGTTTGCGTAAAAATGAAAACAATCCCAAGCTCAGTCTTTATTCGTTTTCATGCTTGTAAATCAATGAGAATGCAACTGAGTAGACTTTTATCATTTTTTCGAACTCGTAAAGGTTATATGAAAAAGGAACCCCTTGGAGTTCCCTTTAAGCTCTTTTTAGACTCTATAAACATGAAAAGATTGTTGAGCGACCTTATTCTTTTCACGCTCGTAAAAGTATTTGAAGAAAACATTTGATGGGTGGTAGGTTATCACTTTTTCGGTCTCATCAAACTAATTTACGAAAAAGGAACTGAGAGAGTTCTCTTTAAGTGTTTTTCAGACTCTCTAAATATGAAAAACCCTTGAGTTTTCTCTCTTTGGACTCGTTAAACAAACATAGAAAGACCTATATGGAACCAAACCACTCCTTCTTAGGGTTCGTTAAACATACTCCAAGGGACTCATCCGAAGGATGAGCTTACATCAACAAGAATATGTTATCCTCCTCAAGCTTGCGTAAAAATAAAAAGGTACTCGCCAGAAATGGTGGGGGAAATTTTGGGAAAGAAATGTGTCTCTATATTTGTGTTAGTGGAAGTAATAGTCACTCTTGAACATGACACCCCCTTCGTCATTCAATCTGGGTTGGGAAATCCATCTATCTCTTGTTTGACCCTCCGCAAGTTCATATCTTGGGTTGTATTTGAGTCAATGCTTCCAAGACCATTTTCATGTCATTCATATGTTCAAGAGAAGTCCAACCTTGCACAAGCCTTCTATCGAGTTGGTCATCTGCAATTATCAATTACTACCATGTCAGCCTTCCCTGTGTCAGTTTTAAATCATCTTCGTATTTTGATCTACCATAAATATGTTACTTATTTCGTGTCTTTGATGGGGGATACATCAAGGCCCTCCTGTAATGAGTCTTTTCCTATCGACTTCAACTCATTATCTAGGAATAAGACTTAGAAATCAATTAGTACCTTAGAACCTGCATGCCTCAATGGAAAGTTTCTTCACTTTCGACAGTGGGTTCACATCATTGACCCCTGATTGAGAGATTCTATCGAGTGCTCGACTTCATCTCATTTATTCACATTTGTTGGATTGTACTAAGGTACCTTGGAAGTCATTGACATCAATGGTGATTTCCCTCGCACTTGTTAATGGTTTTCATCAATGTCTAGTAATCAAGTGGTTTCTACCATGTTCGACTTCAGCACCTATAATCGCATGGTTAGATTCATACTTACGGACGACGGGATTGAAAACCGTGGATCTCATTGTTTCTTTCCAGGATGCAATGGAGTATTTATGATTTGTATTGAAACAAAGATCCACTTTGTATGTCTCGTGGCTATGTCCAAAATTGAGTTTTCTACAAGCATATATCCATAGTGTATTCCTGGTGGCTATGTAGAGTCTTGATGGCATGGATCCACAGTGTATGATTAGCGGCCATGACTAACATTTATGATTTAGATCACTTGTCATCTGAGTATGGGAATGCCTACCTCATAAATGGTATAATACTGTGCAGATGCTTGGTTGTTTGTAGGCTTTCGATTCGTGTGCTCCTTGTTTCCGACACACACACACATATTCTACAAAGTATTTTGGTTGTCACGAGTTCCAACCTCATACTTTGGGGGAATTCTATTACACATTATTTCGGTCACCCTGGTGATGTTTCTACAAGCATGTGTCCAGGCTCCCAAAATGATCTTTCTCATGAGAAAAGTGACTAGTTTCCTCCTCTATAAAACTTGTTTTTAGAAGGATGTCGTAGGATAGACATAAGATGCAGTGCGGAAATGCTTGATTTCCGCAGGCTGTCCTAAACTTGGCTTGTAGACTTTCCACGGGATACTCTATAGACAGGGTACAATGACATTTGAAGACTAAGGAAAGGATGAAGTTCACGAAGGTTCTAGATCCTACTGGCTTCTCTGATTTGGTGGGATCATCCTAATCTCTTTAACCATCTCTCCTTCTCCTATATAATAATGGATTTCTCATGGAAAAGGTTAAGCAAGAGAAAGCAAGATCAAGTAACGAATTTATGAAGGAATAGGCTGAGAATTGTGTGAGGTTTTCTATCTCTATTGATGTTTGAGGTCTCCATTTGTCCATCAAGCTATTGTGGATTATCTTCATACAAGTTTTGAAGCAAGTGTGTGTGTTGGAGCAAAGGGCCACCGAAAGGGAACCTTGCAATATCAAGGTTGTTTGGTTGTATCTTCCACTTTTACTTAATATGATACAACAACATGTTTCTTTCCCATAAAATCATTATCATTTTATTACATGACTCCTTGATCACATGTATAAGTTTTTATTGAACATACTATTGTTTCTTTCACTTTGGTTGGTTTGTGTTATTGCAGGATCAATACCATAAGAGCACCGGAGCGAAGCAGGGACAACAAAGATATAAGGAAGCGATATTCAAAGGTATGTCACCCATCTCTTCTTTGATAGTAAATTCGATGATTAAAGCTTAGGATAAGCGTCATGTCCTATCTTGTTTTGTTCTAGATTCATGTGGATATAGGGAGATCAGATTATGTGCACATTCATCGATTTATCCAATAACAACATGAATCTTTCTTCTTCAGCAAAAGTGTGAGGTAGGATTTCCACAGTAAGTTTCAATGAAGGGATCTCACATTCGATTGGTAACACCGCTTCTATACCGTAGACCAACTGGAATGGTGTGAATCTAGTTGTAGTTTTCACCGAAGTGTGATAGGCCCAGAGTGTGGAGAAAAGTTGCAAGTGCCAAGAGGTTTTGTTTGTTCCCACCATGCATTGAAGCATGGTATTTAGGACTTTGTTGATGGCTTCAAATTTTCCATTTTCTTGAGGATAGTAATGAGATGAGTTTTCATGGAAAAAACCCAACTTGACATGCAACTCACTCATCATCTGGTTTTGGAAGTGCGAGCCATGATCATTGACAATATCTTGTGGGACACCAAATCAAGTTATGATGTGGTTAAAAACAAAGAGTGTTGCAGTATGGAAATCATTAAGAAATGTATGAATATCCTCATCCCATTTAGTAAAGTAATCGACGGAAACAATGATATAACCATGCCCCCCAACTCATGTGGGATTACATTTCATAAAATTGATGCCAGAGTGGTAGATGATCCAAGCTGTAGAAAAAATGTTTTGGGTGTGTCGACTAGCGCCATCCGCAAACCCAAAAAAAATGGGAAGGGGAGATGTCATTTGCGCATGCCATCACAAGACAAAGTATAAGCAGCTGAGAAAAAACTCGTGCAAGTAAAAAATAAAAAACACACCAAGTCAAAAGTATATAGTACAATAAAGTAGAAAGCACACATGCGAGATATTCTATGCATAGTACTTCTTGAGGTAAATCCCATTTCGGGGCTCACCGAGAGATGTTCCATTGTAGTTGAATAACTCGTAGGCACCTCTATGTAGCACATGTTTTATGATATAAGGCCCATTCCACAGAGGTTCTAACTTTCCTATCCCCATCTTATCATGAGATTGGTCATAAACTAGGACCAAGTATCCTTCTGCAAAAGCAAGTGGTTGAACAAATTTGTCATATTGACTTTAAATTCATTTTTGATACGTCTCATTAATGAGATCAACATCGTGATGTGTTTCATCCAACTTGGTTAAATACATGAATCATTCTTCTTCAACAGAAGTGTGAGGTAGGAGTTCCAGAGTAAGTTTCAATGAAGGGATCTCACATTTGATTGGTAACACCACTTCTATACTGTAGACCAACTGGAATGGTGTGAATCCAGTTACAGTTTTCACCGAAGTGCGACTGGCCTAGAGTGTAGAGAAAAGTTGCAAGTGCCAAGAGGTTTTGTTTTTTCCCACCATGCGTTGAAGCATGGTATTTAGGACTTTGTTGATGGCTTCAACTTGTCTGTTTGCTTGAGAATAGTAATGGGATGATTTTTCATGGTGAAAACCCAAATTGACGTGCAACTCACTCATCATCTGGTTTTGGAAGTGTGAGACATGATCAGTGAAAATAACTTGTGGGACATTGAATCGCGTTATGATGTGGTTAAAAAAAAATAGTGTTGTAGTATCACCATTGTTAATAAATGTAGGCATAGCCTCATCCCATTTAGTAAATTAATCAATGACAACGATGATATAACTGTGCCTCGCGGCTGAGGTGGGATTACATTGCATAAAATCGATGGTCCATTTTGAAAAGGGGTCGACGACAACAATGGGATGCAACGAAGCAGGGTGGGCACATGATTTTTTCTAAAAGAGTTGACAGTGTGGGCATCATTTGACAACCTCAACATAATCTTTGAATATAGAAAACCAAAAATAACTAGCACATAAGATTTCCTGGGTTGTAGCCATCTCGAAAATATGACCACCACAAGCTTCAAGGTGACAGACATTTAAAACTCGTTTAGCCTCATCATGGATTGAACAAAGTCATAGGATAGTATCAATTCCACGGTGGTACAAAGTGTCACCGATGATGAGGTAGCGTTTAGAATGGTGTCGGATATGATGGCATTCGTCATGTGAGATGTCGGGATGAAAATGTTAGGTTTAGAGATAGAGAAGAATATCTTTGTACCAAGGGTCGGACATACTAATGAGGAACAATGATTCATCAGGAAGATAATCATTGGGCTCAATATCCTCATAAGTATAGGGAAGATCGCATATCAATTCCATAAAGACCAACGACTTTTTAGCTTTTGATTTAGAAAACTCAAGATCAAATTCTTGGAGGATAATGATCCATTTGGAATATTTTCCCCTAAGGACTTGACGAGTTAAGATATAGTACATGGGGTTCAAGTTCGCGATGACCGTGGTAGTGCATAACAAGATGTAATGGTGAAACCTCTGGACGACAATAACTACATCCAGAGCCAATTTTTCAACATGCGAATATTGGAGCTTGGGACCGAATAAACTCTTACTCAGATAATAGATCACATGTTCGTCACTGTTATTATCCTCTTGAACTATCACCAACATGTTTGTCTCAGTAGATGTTTGTCTCTTACTCAGATAATAGATCACATGTTCGTCTCAGTAGATTTTCTTCTCCGCAACCCCAACATTTCAACGGTTCTCTCTTTGGGTTATCAACCTTCACTGGTACAGATCCAAAAGTTTTATTTCCGCCCAAAAAGGGAAAGTTCTGCTGGTGTACACTCTGGGCTGGGAAGCTCATCCTTGAGTTCTTCTTATAGTTCTTAAATCTTGGTGATTTAATCCCCTTTCTCTGAAATCCCGAACTAATCTTCAGTTTCCAGCCTTCGCGAGGTTCTGTCCGATGTCCAAACTATTCATGACAATATCTTGCCTTTCGGATAGTGCCTTCTATGGTCTTTGGCTCATCAAATTCAATTATGTTCCAATAGTCCTTAGGTAGTCTGTTGATGAAACGTTGCACCTTGGCCTTTCTGCTTTTATATAAGGTACGTACCTCAACAACTCGAGGAATCTGCTGACATATTCCTCTATAGTGAGTTTCCCCAGTTTGAGTTCATAGAATTCTTTAGTCTTTTCGTCGAAATATTTTTTCGACAGATACTTCTTCCGAAAGTATTTCTCAAACCGTTCCCACAATAGGTCCTCTTCGCGAACCCCTTTCACATTCTTAAGGTCTTCCCACCAAATGGAAGCCTTTCCATTCAAGTTGAAGGTGGCCACTCGGGCCTTCAAATTTTTTGAGAAGTCATGGACTCTGAAATACTTCTTTAGTCCAAGAAGTCAGGCCTCTGCTTCCTCTCCCTTCTTTATTTCACCATCAAAGGAGGGTGGTTTGTCCTTCATGAATTCTTCAAATTTATGATCCTTGGAAAGTTTTCGCTTCTTCTGTCTTCTTCGAGAATAAGAACTAGTTCTACTGCTAGAAGCGCCCTCCGAACCGCCAACTTCCTTCTCAGAGGAATCGTCCGCCACTGGTCCTTTACCTCTGGGATGGACCTTTTTCAAGGTGCTCCTCTCAGTGTGGCCACTGATATGACCATGTTTCTGTACCTCAGGTTCATGTTGCATTTTTTTTTGTAGGTCGGATAAGATCTGCAGTAAAACTATGTTAATTTATGTTTGTTTCTCTTGTTCTTTCATCATCCTCTCATTGTCAGCCTTGCATCTTTGTAATTTGACCATGAGGCTTCTCACAGTCTCGACTAGATCTGGAGGGGTCCCTACCGCCCTCCTTTCATCAGACTCTTCGTCTCTATTGTGGGAGCCTTCCCCCACTTCATGGTGAGTCACCATTCTCTACGTCTGCAATTTTCCGCGGTTGATCTTCCGCTTTGTGTGCAAAAGAAAAACGTTGGTTGTTAGTCAATATTTATATTTATTTATATCCAATACATAATTCATATTTTTCACATACACACACACAATAGGAGTTTTCATTCTTAACTTCGAATTTTGATTAAGAAGGTTAAGACAGGGGGTTACTCCTTTCAGGAGTGTTTCGAACAGAGCTCCTGCGCAACTCGTTCATGAGCCCAAGCAGGCCAAGTGTTGTAACCATGCTCTGATACCAATTTGTAACACACCCACCACGGGGCTAGAAAATTTCTAGCTTTCTTTCCTTATTCTCGAGGGACAACGCTCCCCGAGATCCTAAGGAGCCTAGCGCATACCCTCCTTTCCCTTTAAAGTCCCTCATATGACCGTGGCTATGCCCACAGTTCTTACCGAGAAGGCACTTCTGCTATCGCGATACGGGGAGTCGTGAGGCAAGCAATCCCTTGCTCTCTTGAATTTCGAAGGGCCGAAACCCGAAATGGACCTAACCTCTTATAGAGATTAACAGTAAGCCGAAATAAGTTTGGTACTCTAACGTTTGGGGTTTCCTCCATAGGGATTTCGGGATGTGCGACAACAGGAGGTCTCACACCTAGGTTTCCCTGGAGATGAAACTCCAAAACACCAAACTCTAAACATACTGCACTGTTTCGGGATTTCCTCCATTGGGATTTTGGGACATGCAACGACAGGTCTCGCACCTGGGTTTCCTGGGAGTCGAAACTCTGAAACACCAAACTCTAAACATACTCCATTGTTTCACGATTTCCTCCATCGAGATTTTGGGATATGCGATGACAGGAGGTCTCGCACCAAGGTTTCCCGGAAGCCGAAACTCCGAAACACGAAACTCTAAACATACTTCGTTGTTTCGGGGGTTTCCCTTATCAGGATTTCGGGATTTGTGAGTACAAGGGAATTCACCCTTGGGTATTCTAGATGCCGAAATATCGAAATATCAGGATTTAGCTACACGCTATCATTTCGGGATTTCACATGTCGGGACTTCGGGACTTGTGAGTACAAGGGAATTCACCTTTGGGTATTCCGGATGCTGAAATACCAAAATATCAGGATTTAGCTACACACTATCATTTCAGGATTTCTCATGTCGTGACTTCGGGACTTGTGAGTACAAGGGAATTCACCCTTGGGTATTCCAGATGTTGAAATACCGAAATATCGGGATTTAGCTACATGCTATCATTTCAGGATTTCGCATGTCAGGACTTTCGGACTTGTGAGTACAAGGGAATTCACCCTTGGGTATTCCGAATGCTGAAATACCGAAATATCGGGATTTAGCTACATACTATCATTTCGGGATTTTGCATGTCAAGACTTCGGGACTTGTGAGTACAAGGGAATTCGCCCTTGGGTATTTCGGATGCCGAAATACTGAAATATTGGGATTTAGCTACGCGCTATCATTTTGGGATTTCGCATGTTGGGACTTCGGGACTTGTGAGTACAAGGGAACTCACACTTAGGCACCCCGGATGCCGAAACACCGAAATACCAACTCTTCAACCTACTCATCTTATTTCAAGGTTTCTTCCATCGGGATTTCGCAAGTCAGGGTTTCGGGACTTGAGAGTACAACGAAACTCACACTTAGGTACCCCGGGTGATGAAACACCAAAATACCGAAGTCTAAGAGGACCATTCTCTCTCATGCAAGGTTTTAAGACTTATGCCATAAAATCCTCCATCAAATCCTTGGATAAACTTTCGAAAAGGGTGTCCCTGTGGGGAGATCTATCCAAGGCATTACTTGAGACAAATAAGGGAATAAATTTCCCGAGAACAGACTTGAAAACTGAATTTGTTCAAAACATATA
>ML811762.1:179800-216524 GCA_009831015.1 Picea engelmannii
TACTTATTATCCAAGTGACACATCCTTTCATGGATGTTCACCATATGTTCTATATATATGAAACTCTCATCATTGTAATAACATCAATTTAATATAAGCATTTTCTATTGTACTTGTGTCTCTGTGCATGGTTATTCTTCTTGTGATCTTGGTTATTAGTGCTACTATTGTTCATGGTTTATGCTTCAATTCAACTAAATTTATAAAGTAATTGAATGTAATTAAACAACATTAAAATCCAACATGGTATCGAAGCAACGTTATTGAAAGAATACTATTGCACATGCATTGACCTTGTACAACAACTCGTCGTACCTTTCCTGCAATTCATTGTTTTGTTGCAACTGCAACTCAAGATAAAATATCTGCACTCTTCCAACAACCATGGTGAACTGTATTTTGGTGGAAGATAGGCTTGATGGAACAACCAACTTCAGTTCTTGGAAATGTAGATTGCTCATCACTCTAGAAGAGAGTGAACTAATGAAGTGCGTTGAAGAAGTTGTACCAGAATCAGTCGATGATGCATAAAAATCACAATGGAGGAAGAATGATGCAAAAGCCAGAAAAATCATCATCTATTCTGTGAGAGACCATTTAATCCCTCACATCTCCAACTTGAAGACATCTAAGAATATGTACGATGCCTTGAAGAAGTTGTTTGAGAGTAACAACACCAACAGAGCACTTGTCTTGAGACACCAACTTCAAAATCTCAAGATGACGAAGTCTGATACAATTGTCACCTTCTTCATGAAGATGTCAGAGACCAGAGGTCAGTTGGGTGCTATTGGTGAAATCATCTCTGATATAGAAATTGTCATGATTACCCTTAATGGTATTCCAAGCCATTGGGATCCATTCATTCAAAGTATCAGTGGGCGATCCAAATTTCCCAAGTTTGATCGTTTATGGGTAGAATGTACTCAAGAGGAGACCAAACTTGCAGCTAGAGGCATGCAATGTTCCCATCGTGATGAAAATCAAGCCCTTGCCACTCATGAAAGGAAAAGAAAAGGAAAAAGAAGAGGTTTTGACAAAACATTTAAAGGAAGGAAGTTAGCACCAACTTTTGAGCACAAAAAGAAGGACATGTCTAAGGTTCAGTTCTTTAGATGTGACAAGTATTCCCACTATGTGAAAAATTGTCCTACATGGAAGAAAGGAAAAAAACATGCTTCCACTGCTAATGTTGATTTAGAACAACCTCAGAGGAAGTCAAGGAATGCAAACATGAACGATGAAGAGTTCTTCTTCATTTCATACCTCTCAAGTATTGTTCCTACTAGTAATGATGTTTGGTTGATTGACAGTGGTGCCTCCAGACATATGATTGGATACAAAGAGAACCTTACAGATCTAGTAGAGAAAGAATCTTGTTTGCATGTTGTACTTGGTGATGATGCGAGATATATTGTTAAGGGAGTTGGATCCACCTCCTTACAATTGGATTCTGGCACCCCACTCCATTTGAGCGATGTATTGTTTGTACCTGGGATGAGACGGAACCTTGTCTCTATTTCATCCTTAGAGAACAAAGGCTACAAGGTTGTTGTCTCTGATGGAAAAGTTCTTGCATGGAACAAGAACTCTAGTATTAATTTTGCACGGGTGATTGGTGTTCGAGAGGACAGATTGTACAGATTGACTGTTTGACCAGTTCAAGCCCTAATACATGATTTTATTAGTTTGAGTGAACTATGGCATAGGAGACTTGCTCATTTACATTATAGATCTCTTCCTTCTCTGGGGAAGATGGTGATAGGCCTTCCAAAGATCCATGTTGAACACAATGGCATTTGTAGAGTTTGTGCTCTTGGAAAGAATGCCAAGAGGTCCTTTCCGAGCAGCGACAGTAGATCCAAGGGGATCTTAGACTTGGTTCATATAGATTTATGTGGACCCATGACAGTTGCTTCCTTAAGTGGATACCTATACTATGTGATCTTCATTGATGACCACTCTCGAAAGACTTGGATTTACTTATTGGAAACCAAGGATGGAGTCCTTGCTATATTTCAGGAGTACAAAGCATAGGTCGAAAACTTGACCAGAAAGAAGATTAAAGTGTTGATATCAGATAATGGAGGAGAATACATCTCTCGGGATTTCAGTGATTTTTGCATTGAGGAAGGGATCAAGAGGGAGTACATTCTTCCTTACAACCCTCAACAAAATGGGGTTGTAGAGAGGAAGAACAAATCTATTATTGAGGCAGTCAAGGCAATGATTCATGATCAACATTTACCTATGTTTTTGTGGGCAGAAGCATCCATGACTGCAGTGTATGTTCAAAACAAAAGTCCTCATAAGACTGTAAGGAACATGACTCCCGAGGAGGCCTTCACTGGAGTGAAGCCTGAGGTTGGAAACTTCAGGATATTTGGGTGTCCAGTATACATTCATATACCCAAAGAGAAAAGGACCAAGCTAGACCCTTCAGGAAGAAAGGGTACATTTGTGGGGTACAATGAGTACTTGAAGGAATACCAGATATACATTCCTAGTCAGAGACAAATTGAGGTGAGCAGAGATGTGTCCTTTGAGGAGGAGGTACCCTTCATGATATCTAGAGGATATCACATGGATATTATAGTGAGAAAGAAGAAGAGATGGTTCATTCTCCCCCTCACCCTCCAATAGTTCAGAGGGAGACAGTTGAGCCTATTGATCCCATTTATCCTGTACCTCCAGTTGATGTTCTAAGAGATATTGTAGTATGTCAGAAGAGACCTACATGGGCTCGTCAAACTCTGCAGGAGGAAGAAGGACATGCAGCTCCTCATGGTACCCTCCAAGAGAGCAAGAGACCTCAGAGATATTAGTGATATACCGTAGCTATGAGCCACATTATTGATTCTGAGCCTTCATGTTATGAGGAGGCATCTAGTCAACCGGTATGGAGATATGCCATGATGAAGGAGTATCAGTCCATCATGAAGACTGATGTGTGGGATATTGTTTCGAGACCTGAAAGGAAGTCTGTAGTGACTTCCAAATGGATCTATAAGATCAAACATACAGCTGACCGAAGCATCGAGAAGCACAAAGCATGATTTGTTGCTAGAGGATTATCTCAGGTGGAGGGAATAGATTATGAGGAGACATTTGCTCATGTTGCTCAATACACTTCTATCCGGATGATTATTTCCCTCGCAACATCCATGGGTTGGAAACTACATCAGATGGATGTGAAGACAACCTTTCTCAATGGAGAGATTAAGGAAGAAATATACATCGAGCAACCAGATGGTTTCGTCATACATGAGAAGGAGTCTCATGTGTGTAGGTTGAAGAAGGCCTTGTATGGACTCAAGTAGGCACCTCGAGCTTGGTATGCGAGGATTGATGGACACCTGATGAGTTTGGGATTCAACAAAAGTGTTGTTGATCCCAACTTGTACTACAAGACTGTTAACGGTGAGGCCTTGATTTTGGTCCTCTACATTGATGATTTATTCCTCACCGGTACAGAGAGCCTTATTATTGAATGCAAGTATGTGTTGGCCTCTGAGTTCGAGATGAAGGACCTTGGTATGATGCACCACTTCTTGGGACTAGAGGTGTGGAAAATAACTGATGAGATCTTCCTAAGTCAGGGGTAGTACATAGTTGAGATATTGAAAAAGTTTGGGATGATAAACTGTAAACCCATGGCTACACCAATGGTGATGAATCTGAAGAAACTATTTGTGTCTTCTTCCGATTCCGACGAGATTGATCCTACCCCATACAGACAACTGATTGGATCATTGATGTATCTGGTTAACACCAGACCCTATATTTTCTATGCAGTGAGTGCACTTAGCCAATTTATAAGCCAACCGAGACAAACACAATGGATTGTTGTGAAGCATGTGTTGATATACCTACGAGGAACAATTGGACATGGTCTGAGATATACTTCTATTATTGACATGAGATTGCAGGGATATACTGACTCTAATTGGGCAAGGAGCACATTACATAGGAAGAGAACCTATGGGTGTTGCTTCACTTTGGGATCTGCCAAGGTTTCCTGGTGTAGCAGGAAACAAACCTCTATGGCCTTGAGTACTGCAGAAGCAAAGTACATTGCATTAAGTGTGGCAGTCTGTGAAGCAGTGTGGCTTCGCAAGATCCTTGCATATTTATTTGGACATGTGCTAGATTCCACCTTTATTCATTGTGATAAATAGAGTTGTGTGAAGCTCTCAGATAATCCAGTGTTTCATGACAAATCGAAACACATTGAGATCAAGTACCATTACATCTGAGACATGGTTCAGAGGAAGGCCGTATTGGTGCAATACCTTCCTACATATGAGAAGGTTGTTGATTTTCTTACTAAACCCCTTACCAAAATGAAGTTCGAGTACTTCCGTGACAGACTTGGTGTGGAAGAGAATGTCTCCCTCACTGAAAGGGAGTGTTAATGTTTGCAGCTTCCTGAAACATTCTCTAGATCGTACTCCTCTATGATTGAAGTGAATTGATCTGTGTTGACACTTATCCAAGAAGGGATAAGTGGGTTTGGGCTTATAGCCCAACGTCCCATGTGGAGAGCACATGAGTACATGTCAAGGGAATTAACCCTTGATGTCACACACTATGGGAGTTGACCCTAGTGTTTCTAGAGGGTGTATCCTCTAGAAGTCCACATGGGAGTGCCATGTGTGACAAACAATCTTTGGATCATACTCCTCTATGAATTGAGTTTAGTTGATCCATGAGGACACTTATTCGAGAAGGTATAAGTGGGACACTTATTCGAGAAGGGATAAGTGCATTTGGACTTATAACCCAACATCCCATGTGGATAGCACATGAGGACATGTCAAGTGAGTTCACCCTTGACATCACACATTATGGGAGTTGACCATAGTGTTTCAAGAGGGTGTAGCATCTAGAAGTCCACATGGAAGTGTCATGTGTGGAAAACCTTTTGCTACTATGGTGGTTGTGTACTATTGAAAAAGACTGTGTGTCTCTGGACAATAGTTGTGTACTACTATGGAAAGATACTTCCCTAGCTAAGAGGGAGTGTTGATGTTTCATCATCGGGCATAACTTCTCCTAGATTGGGCTGTAGACCAAGGGAGATAGGATTCATTTATCATAAAGGTGCACTTGTGATAAATGGGCCCAGACGTAGTCCTTCCTTGATCATGACAAGGAATAATATGGACTTGAGGTGCTTGAGATGTTTTCCAAGTGTCAGTTAGCATCATGCTAACATTCACTCATGGGGGTGTACCTATGGTGAACAACCTTGGTTGAGAATGTCTCCCTCATTGAGAGGGAGTGTTGATGTTTGGACAAGATAGGGAATACATTCTTCCATATATATATATATATATATAGTTACTTATTATCCAAGTGACACATCCTTTCATGGATGGTCACCATATGTTCTATATATATGAAACTCTCATCATTGTAATAACATCAATTTAATATAAGCATTTTCTATTGTACTTGTGTCTCTGTGCATGGTTATTCTTCTTGTGATCTTGGTTATTACTACTGCTATTGTTCATGGTTTATGCTTCAGTTCAAGTAAATTTATAAAGTAACTGAATGTAATTGAACAATATTAAAATCCAACACTAAAGACATAGGGATAGAAGAGTTGTTAGTATTTGGGGATCCTGAATTGATAGTCCATCAGATTAAAAATATTTATCAGACAAAGCATCCTAGGCTTAGATCTTACAGAAATGAAGTGTGGGATTTGGTGGACAATGTTTTCTCTGCTTTTAATATATCATTCATTCCTAGAGAAGAGAATACTATGGATGATTCTTTGGCTGTATCAGCAAGCAACTTCAGAATTCCTATACCACCAAAAATCAAGTATGATGTAGAAGTCAAATACAGGCCTTCTATACAGGACAATATAAAATATTGGAAGGTGTTCAAAGATGATTTAGAACTTAAAAATTTTCTTGAGACTGTTGATGAATTTCCTGCACTACACATTGATCAGGATCATGATTTAGAAGTCACTCATGCTGATGTTTTCCTCAATAAAATTTCTAATCATCATATTGTGTAGTTGTTCCTTTGGAAAGATTATTTGACGAGAATGATGTGGCATTGAAAGGGAAGGTATCCATTGATGATGCAAATATAACTGAGTGCAATGTGGGAACTGAAAGGGATCCCAAATATGTCAAATTGTCAAGCATCCTAACAGGAAAGCATAGGGAAGAATATACTAAGTTGTTGAAATAATCTGTTGATGTATTCGCTTGGACTTATGAAGATCTCAGAACTTATGACACAGACATAATAAAGCACAAGATCCCATTAAAATAAAACACCAAACCCTTCAGGCAAAAGTTGAGGAAAATCAATCCTATGTTGTTGCCTATCATGGAGAAAGAATTTAAGAAGATTTTAGATGCAAAAATTATCATTCCTTTGAGGTTATCTAAATGGGTAGCCAATTTGGTCCCAGTAAGAAAAAAGAATGGAGAAATGAGACTTTGTGTTGATTTCTGAAATCTGAACAGAAGCTCAAAGAAGGATAATTATCCTTTACCCAAGATGGACCACATATTATAGAAGGTGACAGGAGAAACCAGGATGTCTATGGTTGATGGATTTTTCGGATACAATCAAGTATCTATTTTTCCAGAAGACAGGGAAAAGACAACGTTTACCATTCCTTGGGGGACATTTATGTACGCCAAGATGTCCTTTGGTTTGATGAATGCGGGGGGAAATTTTTGGCGAGCTATGGACATATCATTTATTGGAGAAAAGGATAAGTTTGTTGTTATCTATTTGGACGACATAACTGTGTATTCATAGTCTGATAAGGAACACTGTGATCATTTAAGAAAGGTTTTCTTGAAATGCAGAAAATTTTGCCTCTCTTTGAATCCTAAAAAATCATTGTTTGCCATGAAAGAAGGAAAATTATTGAGGCATATCGTGTCAGCTAAAGGGGTAAGGATTGATTCCGGTAGGGTTTAGTCTATACAAACTTTGTCACTCCCTAGATCTAAAAAAGAGGTACAATCTTTTCTGGGAAAAATCAACTTTTTGAGAAGATTTGTGTCAAATTTTGTTGAGTTAGTTAAGTATATCACAGCCATGCTGAGGAAGGATAGTGAAATCAAATGGATTGTTGAGGCCCATGATTCTTTTGATCAAATAAAGAAAGCCTTGACAGAAGCCCCGGTTCTTGTCAGCCCCGACTACTCCAAGGACTTTCTTATTTTTTCTTTTGCCTCTTTTGATACAGTAGCAACAGTCCTATTGCAGAATAATGTTGAAGGCTTAGAGAAGCCCATTGCCTTTTTCAGTAGGGCATTGAGAGATGAAAAACTAAAATATGACGTTATGGAAAAACAAGCCTATGCATTGGTTAAAGATCTTAAGTCCTTCAGAGTTTATGTTCTGCATTCAAGAGTTATTGCTTATGTCCCATCAACTACTGTAAAAGAAATTCTTATTCAACCTGATATAAACGGAAAAAGAAGCAAGTGGATTTCTAAACTACTTGAATTTGATTTGGATATTAGGCCCACAAAATTGGTTAAAGGCCAGGGTTTGGCCAAGCTCTTGGCTGAATCAAATTGCTCAGCATTGGGGGTGAATTTCATTCACTCATGTTAAGAAAATCAGAAGGCTGAGATGAATGATAAAGGTCCTCAAGTAATTTCTACATTGGACAATTGCAGCTGGTACAAAGACATTATATTTTTTTTGCAAAATTTACAGCCCCCAAGTGGTATGGAAAAGAACAAGGTGAGGGCCTTGAAACTCAAATCAATAAAGTACTTCCTTGTTGATCAAATTTTGTATTGGAAGGATCCATTAGGAGTGATTTTGGGATGCCTAGATCCCCAAGAAGCCCAAAAGATTATGTCTGATTTTCATGACAGTTTATGTGGGGGGCATCATTATTGGACAACCACGGCATACAAGATCCTTAGAGTTGGGTACTTATGGCCCTGTTTGTTCACTGATGTTTGTGCTAAGATCAGAGCATGTGCTAAGTGTTAGAAGTTCTTCGGAAAGCAGCAGCTTAAGTCTTTTTCATTAAATCCTGTGGCAGCCTTAGGACCCTTCCAGCAGTGAGGCCTAGATTTTATCAGGGAAATCCATCCCACTTACAGTGGTCAACATAGATGGATCTTGACTGCTATAGATTAATTTACTAAATGGATCAAAGCTATTCCCAAAAGGAATGCTTCACATAAAGTGATCACTGGTTTCCTGGAAGACATCATTGCAAGGTTTGGGTGTCCTGATAGAATCGTCACTGATAATGCTGCATCATTCAATTTGAACCATTAATTTAGTTCTGTGAACAATTTGGGATCACTTTGATTCATTCCACCCCTTACTATCCGCAGGGAAATGGGCTTGCAGAATCCTCGAACAAAAGCATTATAAATATCATTAAAAAGTTGTTAGAGGATAACAAAAAGGCATGGGATTCGAAACTAAATTTTCTCCATGGGCTGACAGAGTGACAGTGAAAAGGTCCTTGAGACTTTCCCCTTTCCATCTAGTATATGGATTTGAGGCAGTTTTGCCTTCTTAGCTTGCCTTACCTATGGAAAAATTCTTCCAAGATTATCAAGGGGAACCTGATCATATGATCAGAAGGATTCAACAGTTGGTTGAAGTATAGCAGACCCTGGAGTAGATTGTAGACAAAGCAGCTAACCATAAATTGAAGATTAAGCAGGTTTTCAAAAAAAAGGTGAACAAAGAGGATTTTCAATTAGGCGATCTGGTGCTCAAGTGGGATGCACCGAAGCAAGATAAAGGCAAGAACGGTAAATTTGAATCTTTATGGACCTTTATCATTCATCTCAGCCTGACTTAACCAAATCCGATGCTGAGAAAGATTCCAGGGCCTAAGTTCTCTCAAATTTCATCCTAAGATTGTGTTGAATATCTCAACAGATGTCTACTCCACAGGAATCACGTGTTGTCTCCTCTGCATATTAATTTTTTACAGGAATTTTGTGCTCGGGTTTTGGTTTGCTAAGTTTGCACAACGGTAAAGGATCCATCTTTGTATGATAGTTTCACATCCTCTCTTTTTCAGACCTATAAACCTCATGGCCCGTATATGAGTCGGATTATTGTTGTCCGCCTTAGCCATTGAAGTTCCAAGCTCTTGACCAGTCTATCCTATGCGTATGTGTTGCACTACCCAGAGGTGTTGCTTAACCTCTCGTTGCTTCCCCTGCCTCTTGTCACCTCGAAATCAAACGTTTTATTCAATTGCATAGGGTCAGCCTTGTATATTTGAAACCCCATTCAAATCCTTCCTGATCATTACCATCCCTTAAATCCTTTCAAGATCCCTCATTCTAAGTCATGGAGACCCCTAAATCAAAGAAGGCACACAAAGGAGGCAAGATAGTTAGGATAGAACCGGTGGACATGTGTCTTTTTTATATAGAGCCCATGGAAAGACAGGAGTTTCAGAGAGTAGGGTGCTTCTCTTTCTGTCAAAGCATGTAGAGAGGCCACCCAGAGGTAGAAAAAGCGTTTGCATTGCATTTTGATGGTAGGAAAACCAAGGTTGGGGATTTGGAATTTGAGGTAACTAAAGCCTCTATCTCAGCTTCAAAATGGATCCCCATTACAGGTGAAAAGTGGTTCAAGGCCATGGTTTTGAGTTCAGCCTTTGCTAAGGATCTCTTTAAACCTGAATATCAAGCCAATGAATTATCTAAGAGTATTCCAAGAAGTCAATTGGTTGAACAGTTTGACAGATTATTGAAGATCACACAGAGATATTTTACTTGTGAAGGGAGATTTAACACATTGTACCATTACCACACAAGGTTGTTGTTGCATTTTACTGGTAAGGTTGAGATGCATATTCCCTATTACATGTTAAGAAGCATAGGTAAAATGTCAGATAGGGTTCAAGCCAAATCTAAGGATGTGGATTCTATCCTTTTCCACTATGGATTGATCGGAATGTTAGTCTCTGAGGAATTGGGAAAGAAAGAGATTTCATGGGAGCGTTTTGTGGTTACTTCTCACTTCAAGATGGATCAAGTATCTACTCCTCAATCACATATTGTAGGTCCTTTTTCACCCACCAGTACTTCTAAAGCAGGGAACAGTAGGAAGAGAAAGGGAAGAACCCATATTCCAGTTCCAGAGATCAACAAGCAGGTCATAAAGGTCGAGGAAGAATTTTGTCCTTCTCCACACAGAGAATTTTCACCACCTCCTCCACCAAGGTTAGAAGAGGTGCCTTCTTCTACCAAAGTTGCATATAATAAAGGGAAGAAGATCATCTTTCCCTCTTCTCTTCCAGCAGTTGAAATCAAAGGTAAAAGACATTTCACAAGGTCATCAATTCCTAAGGAGGTTTTCAAAGAGCAGTCCTTACCTGAGCCCCCTATTCAAAAGAAGAAGGGTAAGAGCATTGAAAATATTGTGGAGGAAAATCAGAAACCCTTATTCAGAGGAAGAAGGGTAAAGGTAGTTCTCAACCTATTGAAGGGAAACAAGAAACCCCTGTACAGAAGGGTAAGGATAAAGGTACTAAAATACCTTTGGAGAGTAAAGATGAAACCTCTGAGAAAGGCATTGAGAAACCTATTGAAAGAAAAGATGAAACCCATGTGCTGAGAAAGAAGAATAAAAGTAAATTCATCAAGGAACCTGAGGAGGTAGACAAGCCACTTCCCACGCAGGAGGAAGAGGAGTCTGAGAAAAATCCTAGTAAGACTATACATTCCATTGTTCCTCCTGACAGTCAGACCTACAAAAGACTTATCAAGTAGCTTATAGATGCAAGAAAAGAAATATCTCATCTTAATGCGGAAGATGAGGTCCACTTGGCTCAAATGAAAGAGCTCATGGATGGTTACAGTCACACCCTTGACTTGGAAATATTTACAACAAGGAGGGCCCAGCCCCTTCATAGACAGCTAAGGAATATCTACAAGCATAGCAGAGGCTTCCAATCTCAGAACAAGAAGTTAAAGGAAGAGCTGAAGAATTTTCAAGATGAGGTATCCCAAAGAAATCTACAGGTGTTGGTTGAAGCTTCCATTGAAGATGACAAACCAACAACCAAGGAGAGCATAGCTACACCAAAAACGACTGTCAATGCTAAGAAGAAGAATTCTTCTGTGTCAATTGAAGATCCTCTTTCTACCAGAAAGAGTATGAGGTTAAGTGTCAAAATGACAAAATAGTTGGTAAGGGTAAGTCCCATTTTTGAGGATGCATCCTTTTGGGAGGGTTAACCAATATGAAAATATTATCTCTGCCATCTATACAGGATTCTAAGCACTTAACTATTTGGTTTTTGGGTTTTTGCTAAGTGCTATCTTCTGCATTGGTAGAAGGCACTACCTATTGTGCAGTCAAGGCTCTTGATTAAAACGGTTTTGTCATCATGAAAAACCATAAATTACTTTGCACATGTTCAAGGATTGAAGGCACTATGTTTTTGTAATGCTACCCAAACCTACACACAGACGCAGCGTAAGAGGCGCTACCCAATGGCACTACCTAATATTTCACACAGGGAAAATAATTGGCACACAGGCGCAACATAGAGGCGCTACCTAATGGCGCTACCGGATATTTCACAGAGGGTAAAGTTTGGCACAGAGGCGCTACCTATAGGCGTTACCTAATATTGCACAGAGAGTAGAGTCTGTACACATATGAAGCACAGTGACACTACCTACAGGCACTACCTTTTCTCCTTGTAGTGTGCTACCCAATTTTTCTACCCAAGGAAGCTACCAATAAAAACCAGGGATCTAGGAGGACCAAGCTAACAACTTTTGGATAAATTGATGATGAAGAAGGATGGAGAAGAAACAGTGGGCATTATGAAGACAACCACATGCCTTGAAGGAAACATGGCAAATAAGGAGTTGTGCAACAAAAGGAAATCAATTCAGTTTGAATTTTAGTTGGATTAGTCACCAACATTTTCCTGTTTTATAGCATAGATGGTTAGATAAGTTGTTAGAGAAAATAAATGTTTAGAGTTTTTCAAGGGAAGAGGGCTAGCTCGTACCTCCAGTTGTTGCCTCCCTTTTGTTATAAATAGATAGATCATTTTCTTTGATAGGTTCGGATGGTTGAGTAAGGATCCCTTATATTGTAAGATTTTGATGAAGTAATTGTGATCTAGTGATGTACTGGACTTAAGACTTTTTGACTAATATAAATCAGCTTCTCTTTCAGTCTATTTGCTTCTGAGGCTAAATGTTCATGCTTTGAATTATTCACATGAATGATTTTGGTGATGTTATGATGGATGTTTGATCATTATGTTATCATGATGTTTATTTAGCTTCCTTAATTCCTCAGTTCAAGAAGATATTGTGTTAAGAAGATTTCCTCCTTAGGCTCTTGTTGACCTGATGTTTACAATAGCCCCTACACTTCTCTCATTCAAGTCTTCCCTCTATTCATACTTATTCCCAAACTACTGATTGAAATTAGCCAAGACCTTAATTTTTGGTGTATGCTAGCCCTGTTATCTGAGTTAGAACATTATCACTTGAGTCCTTTCCCATTTGACCTGTTAAACACCCTTACATTCACTTATAACTTGATGGGTACTAGGCTTGCCTTCCATGCAATCTGAAGGTGACTCCTAGTGCTAACAGAAATGTGTAGGGTAATTGTCTTTGGGAAAAGCCTTATTAACATCCCTATAATCGATGCAAACAAGAATGATCCCTTGTTTCTTAGCGACACGAACAATGTTAGAAACCCATTTAGTTAAGGGGACAGGATAAATAAAATCAAACTTCAATAGTTTTTCAACTTTTGCCTTTATGGCCGCAGTTTTCTTAGCATGAACCAAGTGAAGTTTTTTTCGTACACGTTTAACGTTTGGGTAAGTCTTTATCTCATGTACAACGATCGATGGATCGATCCCTGGAATTTCTTCGTAACTCCAAGCGAAGATGTCGTGGAATTATTTGAACAAAGCGATATAATCTTCCACTTCCTTAGGTGAATAATTGGCACCAAGATGAACATTTTCCACAATACCTTATTTGATTGAGATGTCGATAGAAATCCTAGAAGAGATGTTTCCCAAATTCCCCTCGGAGATGGTGTCTTGGGTGAGTATTGGAGATTCGAGAGAATTGACAACATCGTCAGGAAATATAGAGTGTATATCCTTCTCCATTTCATCAAAACTAGGAAGAAAATATGAACGATGGTGATTATCATCCCAAGGTGCCTCTTCGATACTAAGCATTTCCATAATGGATTCATATGAAGGATGTAATTGAAAGTAGAGGATAGGGAATCCAACCAAGATGGAAATGAGTAAGCGGTAGACGCCAATAGATGTTGGTTGTTCGGTGAGGGAGAGGCGGACTAGATGGAATCATATGTAGCCTCTATAGGACTAAGTGGCATAGTGTCACCTAGTGCGTCAAATTCCAAAGGACTAGGCACAATCCAAGGATCAGATGATTCATAGGATTGATATTCCATAGTCGAGATCATATTGATCATCGAAATATGTTACGAAGTGGGAGGAAGTGGTGTAGGAAAGGTACCATAAGAGAAGAGTCTTTTAAAATGCCTACTCCTACACTTTCATAAGTGATCTTGGAATCTCCCAAAAAAGGAATGTTTTTGGCTGCAGAAGTGCAAGTGTCGGGGGTGTAATAATCTAACTGATTGATAGTCACAATTTTACCTTGATAGGGGAATTGTACACATCGAAACACCGATGAAACGACGACAATCATGTCATAAAACCATTTTATTCCTAACAATAAGTTGTAATCGAGGGGAGCATCGACTACCTCAACATCTATGGAGACAATCTTTCCTCCCAATTGAACAACCAAGGACTGCAAGAGCCCATGAGGACGAAAGCCTCACCCATAGAATGCTCATAACATAGTAGGGGATTGATTAAGACCAGGTGATTTCAACCCTTTCCAACAAGCTAACGACATGACACGTGTGGAGGCTCCCTCATCCAAGATTGTGCGATGAATATGTTGATTGTGGACAACAACATTGATATGGAAAGCAAGTTGGTGATAGAGTCGTGATTTGAAATTATCGAGGTTAAATGTGATATTCTTAGACGACTCAGGATCTATTGCTTCGATGGTGGCCAAGAGAGTTCTATGTTGACTAGGGAAATGTTGTAGAACTTCGAGAGATGACATAGCACACGATGCTTAGGCCAAATATTCAACGATGTTGTAGTTTTGGGAAGAACGTGAACTAGGATTAAAAGTTGACTTGCAAATAGTGCTCTTGGGTGGACATATGATCAAGTTGAAAGTAGGTTTCTCAATATGAAGTGGCCTAGCTTGAGGAGTAATGGTGGTGGATGGTGGATTCGATGTAGTATTGTTAGCGACCTTATCTTTATTAGGTTTATCCGAAGTGTCATATGTTGTAGTACGAGTGGTTAAATCGATCTCATTAAACATATAAATGTGGGCACTCGATGAAGCTTCCTCACTAGGAGGGTGATTTGGGTTGCCACCTACTAGAGGAGCATGGGCTTGTGCAACCAAGGATTGTTGCTGAGGAAAAGCCTATGCCAACACAACAGGTTTGTAATTTCCTTTGAAAAGTTTTGCAACTTCATCACGATGAGGACAGTCTCGTGTGTAATGATCGTCACCACAAATGAGACATGGAAATTTTGGTTTTCACTGTGGTTGTTTCTCAGTAGCAAGTGGTTGATTTGGTGTTTTTGAATTTTCATTATGATTAGTGTTCTTATTTGGTTTAGTTTTTGTTTTCTTCTTCCCCCTAATTGTTATGGAGAATCATATTGAACTACATTCACATCAAATATTTGATTCGAGGGGGAGGTGGATGAGAGTGGAATCGAACTGGTAATGGGTGCAGGAACTGAGTGATTAGCCGAGTCGGCTCACTGTGATGGAGATTGGGTTTTGATAGAACCAATAATTCCATCTGCATGAGTTGTGGAAGATGGTTTTGATGGATCAGTTGATGTGCAAGGAGCATTCGGTATCAATTCATACAAAGTACCAGATTGGGAATAAACCAAGTCCAAGTACTAGGCTCGAGTAATGGCTTCCTCCTCGGTGACAACACCACCCATGGAGACGTCATGAGAAATTGGAGGTAAAAGCAATTTAGTGAACCATTCATCCAACAATTGGTCACGAATGGTTTCTTTGATCAACCTTCGCCAGCGTCTCCACTCATGAATGTGATCAGAGATATGTACAGAGTTAGTTTGACGAAGGGAGGTCAATAGTTTTGTACCAGTCTCGTAATGGATGGGTAATTGAAAATGTGTGAGACAATACATGGAAAGAGAGTTAAAATCTTGAAATGTACCGCGTTGGAGTTCAATGTACCATTTGGTTGTTGAACCCGTAAGTGTGCATTGGAAAAGACGTAAATCGATATAATAATCCATAAGTGAGTTTGATGAACACCATAGATGAAACATCATAATGTGGTTGTTAATGTCTTCGCCAGGTTTACCGTCAAATTTTAGGATGTCGGGAGGTAATTTAGCAGGAATTGTTGGCCAGAAAGGAAAGTGTAATATGGTATCATTCATCAGCTGTGATATATCTGGTAGATCTAGCGTGGCTAGGAATGGTAGCTATCAATTGACCTGAGGATGATACTGTTGTGGCATAGGGACACCAAGAGGACATAAACTGGTTGAGATGGATAGTTGTATCCAGTAGGCCCTCATGTGTACTGTGGTTGTTGACCAGCATAGGTAGGATTCATCTGTTGAGGAACGATCATGAAAGGAGAAGAGAAACATGTTTGTCCCTAGGGAGGATAAACAATATATCCCATGGGAAGATAGGTCATTTGATTAGATTGAGGTGGATAAACAGTTTTATCTTGAGGGGGGTAAATACTTGGCCCTTGGGGAGGATAAGATTGTTGTCCTTGAGGACCCCAAGTGGAATTTGGGACCCCCGGGAAAGGTTGTCTAGAATTTAATCTAGAAGGATTAGGATTCAGTATTCCTACTTGTGGGTTGGGGTATGATGAACCTCCTTGATATGGTTGATGAAACGTACCTCCTTGGTGTGGTCCCCAATATTGTGGAGGGTTTCTAGTGAAAGAAGGTTATCTCCCTACCATTGATTGGGAAACAAATGAGGTTTGACCAAAAAAAGGGGGTTTCCCCCCAGCGGGTATGTGTAAGGGAAGTTGTCCCTTGGGGGGAATGGGTCCGCTAAATGATGGTTTCCCCCTAGTCAAGACTTGTCACATTGTTGAGTGTATGTGTCTGGTAGGGTTATGCATTCTGTGATGCAAAGGTGTCCCAACAAGGTTCTATGGAATATAAGGAGTTGTAGGTTGAAGAGGTGGTGTAGTAGGAGTAATTGTCAAGGTACCTTGTATATGACTAGGCAATACGACTCCGATGTTATTTTCAATGTGTACTGACATGGCAATAGGATTGACTACTTGTTCGATGGTAAGGTCAATAGTCTGATCAGACAGTCCTGCCTCGACACCAGCAGAGGTAAAGGGGTCAAAAGGTGGTCGACTAAAATTGATTTTGTCATAAAGATCACGTCCCGATGGAGTTATCCATATAGAACAAATAGGAATATGTTGTAGATTGACTCAGTAAGTAGGATGAACATGAGTCATGCACTCATCATTAAAATCCAGTTGTCTGGATTCCATATTGGTCTCAGTATATGGCCTGGACAGTAGCCGAGGGTAGTCCTCTGCTATAACATTACCAGAAGAGTCTGAGTGGAGAAGGAGTGGCTCAATAGGAACTTGAAAAGTTGGGTTAATAGGAAGCGTTTCTTCCTCAACCATGACCAGAGCTCTCTCTAGATTCATTAACAAAGGAGTAGCAACACTCCCAATGTCTGAATGGGTCTCAACCTCTTCAAGATAAGTGTTGACGGGTGAGTTAGGAGGTAAGGGTTCATAGCCTTATGGAGGAAACCCTGGCATCCTATGTGATCTACGAAGACCTTTATCATCTACATTCTCAATTTTGAAAGACAATTAATTAAATAAACAACACTCACTAAAAATCTAGAAAAACCAACAAGCAAACAAAGCCTTCTCTCAATGAACGTACTAGTTGGTGATGAAATCCAACATTGTGTGATCAAAGTGAGAAGGGGATAGGATATGATTTGGTGGATCAGTTACGTTGGAAACCTACTTAACAGACTTACACCTTGGTGAAATCTTTATCACGGTTTTACTCACAGGTTACCCTCCAAGGAGCCTGACTGAGTTTTACCAACATTTGTTCCAGGTACAACAAAGACTTCCCTTCACCGTCACCTCGTGTAAGGACCCTAAATATTATGGCTACTAAGGACACCAATTCGCAGTCATCCTCTGGGAGGGTATAGTCGACAATTGATTCTGAACGTATGGGCAGGATATCAAGTCTGAAATCCTTCAAGAGAATTGAGGACAAGTGGACTGGTAAAACTCCAGAGGACCTCGAATCAATTCAAAATTCACGAAGCTCCGAGACCAAATGAAGACAGTTGAACCTCAAGAAGAACCTCCAATATATGATTAGATTACTATGAACAGTTAAGTCTGGGAGGGACAATATTTGTTTCTCTCCTGAACGCGACCTCGTGTGTAACCCCTGTGTGAGAGGGGGATCCCAACTATGCTTATACGAAAATTGGATTTACTCTCCCTATCGCAATATTTTGAGTTTGTCTTAAATGCTTTGGAGAGTTATTCTCATAGCCTATTCCAAAGCGCTAGTCCTAGTCTATTTCTGGTGTAAAGAGCTTAAAAATAAAAAGTTTCTAGATTGATTTTTAATTAACGTTGATTTTAGTGGTTGTTCTTTACACAAAGGTAAATGAGTGAAACTAATGATGTTACGACTCGAATCCTAAAGAAGTAAAAGAATGATAAGAAAAATTTTCTTTCGATGAACTTCTATTTATGGGAAGGAGAAGAGTTTCTTTCTTTCACTATCAAACGCAAGAATGAAAAAACTTCATGCAATTTGTTTTCAACAAGAATCCAATTAAGTGCTAAATCATAAATAAATATTTTTCGGTATCTAAAAACCAATGTAAAAAATATCCTTTTGTTTGATTATCAATGTGAATTGAATGATTTGTTTAATGCTTCCTATTTCAATAATAAAATAGATTTCACTATTATGACTTTGAAAAAATGGGAAGCAAAATCACACAAACAAAAGGCACTCCCAACAGTAAATAAAAGATAAAAAAATTAAAAAAACTAATGACTCAAAGAAAAACACCAAAAACAACAAAAGACACTTGATAAATATTCTGGAAACGGATAAAGGCCAAATATAAATTAATCAATTAGAGATCATTTAGCTTCCTTATAACAATCTTTAATCGATCAGATGAATGAAAAGGTAGCAAAAGGAACCCAAGTTTTGAAGAAAAAAGGTTGATTTCGCGACAAGGAAATATAACACAAAATCCAATCAAAGATTAAAAAAGTTAAAAGAAGCAGGTTGTAAACCCAACATAATACATAAGCAAATAGAATAGGATCTCAGTTAGAGGGACATACCAAAGAACTACACCCAGGAAAAAGACAGTCAACAATTTTTCAAGGAAAGGAAATATCGACACTCTGGTTATAACAGCACCAGAGCGCTACAGTTCTCCCTAACACACTTTGGGTGAGCACCAATCAGGAAATCAACGCTCTGAATTTAACTGGAGAGGATGTAGGTTTTGATAAAACCTTTGGAAAAACCCAAAAAATCAAAATCTCAGTAAGTTATATCAAAAGACTTTGTAAGATAAATTTTAGTCAAGACAACAAATGTATGGATGGATAAAACCATCAAATGAGATCTGAAAATGGGAAAAAGGAAAAGACAACCCAAGGAAAGAAACCAAAACTGAAAGATTTGATCCCCAGTGGAGTCGCTAATTTTTGTTATAGGAAAATCCCCCTGCGAACAGGTGAATATCCCCTTGGATTCTAGACCCCTATTACCAAGATAGAAAGATGCAAATGGAGACTAACATCCCTTTAAATATAGTTAAACTAATCAAAAAAAAAGAGAGGGAGAAGATATGATGTACCTTTTTACGAAACTTGTCCTTGTTTAATCCAATCTGAACTTGATCTTTAAGCTCCTTAGCACGACATGATACCTACAATGCAATGGACAACAAAGAAACAAAGACTTCCTACTCTATCAAGATTAGTTTAAACCGAATTCATTCATAATATCCAAGCATATGTAGTAGTACACAAACTTGAAGGAAATATGCCAAGCATATATTAATGAGAACATTAAAAAGAAAATTATAATCTGTAGATGCAGTTGCAAAACCTCTCCAAGTCCTCCTCATCCAACCCCTTGCTCCAAAGGTCCATGATCAGAATGACAATACTTTGGCTGATTATTTTCCTTTTTGTTCACCATGAGAATGCCTCCCTTTATAGCCTTTGAGAGGCTCAACCACCTTGGTTATATTTGGGATAAGTTGAGGATATGACTCCATCAGTTGTGGCATCTCCCTTAGATGCAGCCTAAAGCTTTGATTCGATTCAAACCAACTCGAATCACCTCTAGTTGTTCTTAGAGAAAATGGGGATTTCTTCACATGATTTTTTCAACCAATCGACGCTCCTTCAAAATGGGCAACAGAGCATTGCAACGCTCCCTGCTAGATGGACAAAGAGCACTAGCGCTCCTTGCATATGATCATGGGAGCGTTGATTTTCCAAAAATTCTTAAAGATGACCAATTCTCAAGGAAAAATGCTTTGTTTAGTTTATCAAATGATGTGGTTTCTCCTTCCAACATGTTCTAGAGGATGTAGATTTTAACCTTGTACAATATTTAATCCAAACCAATTTTCAGTAAAAGAACAGAAAATATACAATGGAAAATACAAACATTACACAGATATTTTTCCCCTGGAAACCCAAACCAGGAAAACTAACATATTCTATACTCATTCATAGTGGTACATCGTTTACAATACAATATACATATAGGATCCAAAGACATCCAAAACCCTAACCCAATGAATTCAATTAGTCAACAACCCTAATTCCTTAATCAGAAATAGAAAACCATCGGCCAAAAACCATGTGTCGAAAAATAGCCCAAAATGTGACACGCTTCTCGAGGAAAAAAAAAATCTCAGGGGTGTTTCCCCTAAACCCCCATGCAAGGGTTTTTCGCCCGTCGCAACACAAACACTACTACTCGTGCAATAACACATACCCAACATTCTCCCACTTGTTGTTTTCTTTGCATACAAGGGTTACATAGTCAACAATCCAAGGCAGAAATGCCCATGGATCCTCTACACCAAGATAAATTATCAGTGCTCACAATTTTTTTTAATGAATCTACAACATTCTTCAAAGTGTAGACCTTCATCAACAACACTTTCTTTTCTTCAACCATGTCTCTCACAAAGTGATATTGAATATCAATATGCTTTGTCTTTGAATGATAAGCCATGTTCTTCGCCAAAAAAATTACACTTTGACTATCACAATCTATCCTTACATCTTGTTGTACCAACCCAATACCTGAACACAATATTTGCAACCATACTGGTTCCTTACTAGCATGAGTGGCTGTCATGTATTAAACTTCTGTAGTTGAAAGTGCCACTACAACCTGTCTTTTTCTCATCCAACTCATTGCTCCTCCAAACAAGTTAAACACATACCCACTTATAGATATCCTACAATCCAGATCTGTAGCCCAGTCTACATCCACAAATCCATGTATATCCACCACTCTATCAAATCCCAGTCTTCCTTGGTAGCACAATCCATATCTAGCAGTGCGACACAAATACCTGAAAACCCTTTTAACTGGTGTCCAAATCTCATTCCCTGGTTTTGACATATACTTTCTCGAAACTCCCATTATGTGTGAAATGTCTGATCTAGTACAAACCATTGCATACATCAAACTGCCAACTGCACTCGCATATGGAACACGAGACATGTCCTCCTCCTCTTCCTGTGTCTTGGGACACTGATCCACATATAACTTTACACCAACAAGAATAGGAACCTTGACCGCTTTACATTCCTACATATTAAACCTCTACAATATTGTCTCGACATATTTTCTCTGATTTAACAAGAGTTTCCTATTTTCTGATCTCTTTTAATTTCCATGCCCAAAATGAAATTTGAAGCACCGAGATCCTTCATGTCAAATTTAGAGGACAACTAAGTTTTCACATCCTGGATAATCTTCTTGTTGCTTCCTATTAGCAACATGTCATCCACATATAAGACCAAATAAATCAAATGATCACCAGTTAATTTAAAATACACACAATGATCCTCTTTGCTTCTTGTGAAGCCAAGTGCCAGCATATAAGTATCAATTTTTTTATACCACATCCTTGGTGATTGTTTTAAACCATACAAGGACTTTTTAAGCTTGCATACTAGCTCCTTTTTTCCCTTCACAACATAACCTTTTGGTTTCTTCATATATAATTCTTCTTCCATATCCCCATGTAGGAATGTTGTCTTCACATCCATATTTTCTACTTCAAAATCAAATGTAGCAGCAACAGATAACATAAATCTTATAGAGGTTAACTTGGAAACAAGAGAAAAAATCTCACCAAAATCAATTCCTTCAACCTGGGAATAACCCTTTGCTACTAACCGAGCTTTGTATTTATCCACTTTTCCTTCTTCATTAAGCTTCCTTTTAAATACCCATTTGTTTCCAATGGACTTTATTCCATTCGGCAACTCCACTAGATCCCCAGCCTCATTCTTATCCAAAGCTGCCATTTCTTCGTCCATGGCCCTTTTCCAGAGATTTCCATCCTCTGAATCCACTGCCTCCCTGATAGTTCTAGGATCATCATCAATAATAGACAAAGAAAAATTTGAACGAAAATTAGATGGAGTATACCTTTATGGTATCCTTCTTTCTCGAACTGATCTCCTCAATACTGGAGTATGAGGATCTTCTTCTTCTTATTCCTTTTCTTCTTTAGAGTCTGACTCATTATCCTTTAAATCAAACTCTATTTTCTTTGGTTCTTCCTTACTTTGGTAGGACTTCTTGTTTAACAACATCCTTCATTTATGTAAATACCACATCTCGGCTATACACTATCTTCTTAGTTTTTGGGTTCCAAAGCTTATAACCTTTGATATCATCTTTATATCCAATAAATATACACTTTGCATCCTTCTTATCTAGCTTACTCATGTTTTCCTTTGGAACATGAACATATGGATCACAACCAAATACCTTGAGATGTGTGAGAGAAGGTTTCTTACCAGTCCATACCTCTTGTGGAGTCTTGTCATCTAACGTTGATGAGGGTGATCTGTTGACCAGGTAACATGTAGTGCCCACTGCCTTTTCCTAGAATTCTTTCCCTAACCCGACACCACTGAGAATGCACCTTGATTTTTCCATCAGCGTCATGTTCATCCTTTCTGCAACTCCATTCTATTGAGGTGTATATGGAGTAGTCTTCTACCTTGATATACCACACCTCTTACAAAATTCTTCAAATTCATTCCCGCAAAAATATCTGCCATTATCTATCCTCAACACCTTAATTCTTTTCTCTATTTGATTCTCAACAAGAGCCTTAAACTCTTTAAACTTGTCAAAGACTTCATATTTATTCCTGAGGAAATATATCCAAGCATTCCTTGAGAATTCATCTATAAATGAGACATAGTACACAACTTTTCCCAATAATGGGACCGATACAGGTCCAAAAACATCACTGTGAACTAGCTGTAAAATTCATTTTTCCCTCATTGCACCAGAAGGGAATCTTGCATGAGTTTGCTTCCCATATACACAATGTTCACATAAATCAAAATCAATAGAGAAGTTAGACATACCTTCAACCATACCTTTACTGTGTAGTAGTCGAATACCCTTCTCTCTGATATGCCCCAGTCTTTGATGACACAGCATAACCTTTTCTCCAGAGACTGTAGGAGTTCTTTCTTCTTCAACTCCAATATCAGGAACAATGAAACTATTACACCCATCACTGATATTGTTTCCTTGCATCTTATAGATAGTTCCAAACCAAACTCCTTTCAACAACACCATTTCTCCTCGACCCATCCTGCAGGTTTCCTTTTCAAATATTGTTTTTACCCTGCATCGTCCATTTTTCTTACAGAAATCAAATTTTTGGCCAAACCTGGGATGTGCAGAACACCAGGAAGTGTTCTAATCCTTCCATCTATGAGCCTCAACTTGAATTTTCCTCGTCCTATGATTCTGGTTGTCGAATCATCACCTAAGAAAAAATTACCTCCATCATACCTTTCATATTCACAGAACCACTCCCTATGGGGATTCATATGAAAGGATGCACCTGATTCAACCAACCATGCCTCATGATTTGCATGTGTTCTTGAAGAAGCCAAGTACGCATCCCCTCCTTCTTCCTTGGAGGTATTTTCTTCTATAGAAGGAGATTCTTTAGATCCCTTCTTTTTCTCAACTTTGGATCTACACTTCTTCTTGTAGTGCCCTTATTTTCCACATCTCCAACATACCTTTATAAAATTTCTGGGAGATTTAGATCTACCCTTAGACTTATTTCTCCCACTTGAGAACTTAGATATATTTCTTTCCTCGAATCATCCTCTTGCAAATAATGCATCTGTGCTCTATCCTTCCATATTCTTCTATCTCATCTCCTCTGACAACAAGGATGAGACCACTTCATAAAACTTCAAGATAGTTGTATTACTACCTATGGTCATAAATAGACTATCCCACGAGTCTATTAAAGAACATAGTAAATGATACACTTATCTTCATCTCAAATTTTAATCTCAACAAATAATAACTTACTTACCATAGTATTGAAAGCGTTCGAATTATCTGTCATCGAGTCTTCATATCTCATCCTCAGATTATACAGCTTCTTTCTCAAGAATAGTTTATGTACTAGGGACTTAGGCTGATACAACTTCCCCAACTTATCCCATAAATCCTTGGTTGTATCTTCCTCTAACACATTCAGTAATATTGAATCTGAGAGACACAATCGGATTGTGCTCTTCGCCTTCCGATCCAACTTTTTCCAGTCATCTGTTGAAGTTATTGTAGGTGCAGTACTTGGATCTAATACAATCCATTAATCTCTGTCCACCAACAAATCTTCCATATTGATCTTCCACGGTTCAAAACTTTTCCCATTAAACTTCTCGATCTCCATTTTCAAATTGCTTGCCATTTCTTTTCACCTGAAAAATCAATACCGCATATCTCCCATTGTAACAAGGATTATCACAGTCCCAAGCCAAACACTTGACCACAAAGGTGTCCCCCTGAAGCCAACAAATCTCTAATACCAAATGTATATTTTAACCTTGTAAAATATTTACTGCAAACAGATTTTCAGTAAAAAAACGGAAAAGATACAATGGCAAATACAAACATTACACAGAGATTTTTCCCCTGGAAACTCAAACCAGGAAAACCAACATATTCTATATTCATTCATAGTGGTACATTGTTTACAATACAATATACATATAGGATCTAGCGGCATCCAAAACCCTAACACAATGAATTGGATTAGTCAACAACCCTAATTCCTTAACCAAAAATAGAGAACCATAGGCAAAAAACCATGTGTCAAAAAACCACCCAAAAATGTGACATGTTTCCCGAGGAAAAAAAACATCTTGGGGGCATTTCCATCGAACCCTCGTGTGAGAGTATTTTTCCCCCCTACACCCCCATCAAACCCCCCTGTGAGGAATATAACACATACCCAACAGAGGATGTATCAAGTGTTTCCATGGTGTCATTCTTAATGCGACATATGCAGAACAAAAATGCAACACTTGTGACAAAAGTGAGACACTTGAGACAATGAGAATGTGACATTATCGAAGTGATGAATTTTGACGTGTAACAGTGATGTCATCAATATTTGATATTTTTTTTGGTTTCTAGCACACTCCACCCATGGATCAATACCTACCCTTACATTTTTAAAATTCCCCACCTTTTAAACTAGTCAATCCCCCAACAATGGAAAAGACAAGATGAAGGATTTCTAGATGATAGAAGCATTGGAGATAGATTTTATGGGTAACCTTATCCAATCTTTGAAGGATAAACGATCTATGTACCTCAAAATGAATTTTTCCCACAAACCACCATAGTTGAGGAGCCTCAATAAAATGTTGCCTACTATAGATTTTCCAAAATGGCGAATATCTTTTAGGTCGCAACCTCTAGCTTCTCTATAAAAATTTAAGGCATTTTTTTCTCATATTTTCAAGCTCACTTACATAAATGTAGGCCATAGAATGTTGATACACTAGGATTTTCTTAAGAATAGATTTGAATAAATTCAATTTTCTCCCTATTGACAACCATCTACTGCATCGAGAGGTTATTCTCCTCTCTATTTTTTGATACAACCACTCTCAATCTCTAGATTCTTAATAGTTTAACTTTAGAAAAAATCACATGTATTTAAGGCCATTATGGAAATCAATAGAATCTCCCTAATAATCTCCCTTTGTTTACCCTTTGAAAGGCCATTGAAAGAGATGAAATATTTTTCTAAACATACTTCCATACCTATTGCTTTGCAATATAAATATAACTCCTTGAACTTCACAACTTCTTAAAGAGACCCATTCCCAAACAACCACACATCATTCACAAATAATAGAGTTATAAATAAGGCTCTTCCCATTTTTATACCTTTGATGTTACCCATTACTCTAATAGGTATCCATTGATTTTCTAGAAATTTTTACTACAAGTAAAAAAAAAGGGGAACAAGGGACACCCTTGCATAAGTCACCTTGTTGGCTTAAAGAAACTGGAAGAAAGACCATTTATAAGAAAATCCAAAAAAATCAAGGATAGGCACCCAACTATACAATTTATTGTTAGATTTTGGTAGCTCATAGGTACTAATGCATTGGCGGCACTCAACATGCGGAAGTGACCGAGCACACTTTTTCCCGAGTGACTTTATAATGAGTTTTTATAAAGTGATTTTATAAAGTTAGGTATTTTTATTTTTTTAATGTAAAAGTGACTTTATGATGTTATGGATCACTTTAGTGACTTAAGTGACCTCAACAGATTATTAAGTCATGATTGTTGATATCACGAGGGAAAGATATAATCTTGACCGTCAATCTAATTGGAAGACCAAGGGTTAGGGAAGTTACATTTCAAAATTGATTAAAGGAATCTCATGAGGGAGAGGGAGGGTGCACTTTTAAGGAGAGTGAGAGGCAGTTGAAGAGTCATGACGTTCTACAAGAGTTCTTTGCTTGGAGGAAAGAGATACAACAAAAGGGACTTGGCATGCATCCCTAGGAGAGGGATTGACATGAAGTCCAAGGAGAATTTACAACATTCAAGCAATCCATACAACAACTATAGTAGAGGGCGTACAACAAGAGGAAGCACAAAAAACGAGGTTGTGAGTATACAAAAATATTGGCATGATTTTATATGCTAGTTTGTTGAAGTTTTTGTTCTGTTCCATATTGATTCTCTTGGCACAAGTTTTCATACATTTATATGATTGTTTGTGGAGGTTTGTTGGTTGTTCTGGGCTCTACTAGCCATACAGTCAAGGAAATATTCCCTAGTTACACTCTGGCACAATTTGTATTGAGGGATGACTTGCTGAAGTGAGAGATTTTCTGTGTTGTAATGCTGATGTTATTTGTTGTTGTATAAACTATGATTTTCCTTGAGAAAAATAAAGATATTTTTATCCTCAAATCTGTCCTTAAATTCCTGTGTATTTATCAAGTGGTAATTTTCATATTTTTGTGCCAATTGAGAATTATTGTCTGTTGTTAAAAAGTTATTTCCATTGTGATTTTATTTTAGAACTTGTCTAGTATTGTTTCTACTCATAAAGAACAATTGTGTGGATTTTAGTGCTTTATAGGAGTCTTAAATATATTTTAGACTAAGTGTTTATTTTGAGATAAATACATTTTTTCAACACGGTATCAGATCAAGTGTTCTGAAGTTCAGTGGGCATCTTTGGAACTTGGGACAACAAGTGATTTGTTGGAGCATTGGCTTGAATAAGGGAGAAGAGGTTCTTTGTCAGGTGGAAAAACATGGCTTCCAACATTAGGTTTGAAGATAGGTTGGAGGGGATCTCCAACTACCTGTAGTGGAAAGTTAGAATCAACAGTGTTCTCAAAGAGAACAAATTGTGGTCATTTGTGAACACCATTGTTCATGTACCTACTTCAGATCCCATATCTCTTGATGTTCATGAGGTGAAGGAAGCAAAGAATCATATAATCATATTGGATGGGGTCAAATACCACCTAATTCCACACTTGGATGAGAAGAATACAACCAAAGAAATGTGGGATGCACTGAAAAGTTTGTATGAGGAAAATAATGAGAACTAGAAAATGGCTCTCTAGGACAAGATACATAGTGCTAGGATGGCCAAAGGAGAGAGTGTGGCCACCTACCTCACCCAAGTTGCACATGTGAAGAATGATTTGGCAGTTGTTGGAGAATTTATTCCTTAATCAGAGTTGGTGCAGATAGCCCTCAAAGGCTTCACCAAGGAGTGGGAGGGTTTCGTGAAGTGTGTGGTGGTGAGAGAGAAGCTTCTTGACTGGAGTCGGTTGTGGGATGACTTTATGTAGGAGGATATCTGAGAGAGGTCTTAAGAAAAGGTAGTGGATGGTGCAGATGACAAGAAAATTGCTCTTGTGGAAAAGAGCAATGAGAAGAAGAAGGACATGAGAAAGATGAGATGATTTTCATGTCACAATACTGGCCACTACACTAGTCAGTGTCTAAACAAGAAAAATAATAAGTCAGAACCAAAGGTGTCAGCATCAACAAAGATTGAAGCATTTTTTGAGAGATATGAGAGGGAATTATCTCTCATGACTGGTCTCACGGGCAGTGATGCCTAGCGTTCGAGGACATTGAGTCATGGTTTGTGGAAAGTGGAGCTTCTCGACACATGATAGGGTTGAGGTCATTTTTCATCACTCTTACAGAGATAAACTCAGACTGTAAAGTGAATTGTGGAGTCGACCCATGACTTACAGTAAAGGTGTTTGGAAGGGTTATATTCCAACTAAATTCAAGAGGTTTCTGAGGTATTGTGTATTCCAGAGTTAACTGTTAACTTTCTCTCGGTGTCAGCTTTGGATGAGAGTGGATTTTGAGTTATCTTCTATGATGGACATGTGTTTTTATATCATGTGGGAGAAACTGTTGACACAACAGTGATGCTTGGTGTCAGGTATGAGGGCATGTACAGGTTGTTGGGATGACCGGTGTTGTGATCTAGTGGATTTATGGACTCAGATTCTATGTTGGAGAGTGGGCAGGTTGCACGGGAGAGAGAGTTGATATCGGGACTCGGTCCTCTTCCCAGACTCTCATAGGACTCAACAGGAATGAGTGGACATGGATGGATGCTCAGGAGAGTGTGTAGTCTCATAGGAGCATGTCTTCAATTCATGGAACAACAGAGGTAGCAGCAGAGGCTTCCAGTGCAGTGGGAGTAGTGACTTCCTGTTCTGAGGGAGTAGACACTTCTAGTACAGTGGGAGCAGTGATTGCAGTTGTAGAGTTGGAGACGGATTCTAGTGGTGATACCAGAAGTACCTCTCTCACTAAGAGGGAGTGTTAGAATTTGGTATCTCGAAGGTACTTTTGCATTGGCAATGCTCAACATGTGAAAGTGATTGAGCACACTTTTTCCCTAGTGACTTTATAATGAGTTTTTATAAAGTGATTTTATAAAGTTAGGTATTTAAATTTTTTTAATGTAAAAGTGACTTTATGATGTTATGGGTCACTTTAGTGACTTAAGTGACCTCAAAGGATAATTAATTCATGATCATTGATCTCATGAGGGAAAGATCTAATCTTGACCGCCAATCTCATTGGAAGACCAAGGGTTAGGGCAGTTACATTTCAAAATTGATTAAAGGAAACTCATTAGGGAGAGGGAGGGCACACTTTTGAGGAGAGTGAGAGGAACTTGCAAAGGCACGACTTTCTATATGAGTTATTTTCTTGGAGGAAAGAGCTACATCAAAAGGGGCTTGGCACACATCCCTAGGAGAGGGATTGGCACGTAGTCCAAGGAGCATTTGCAACATTCATGTAGTTTGTACAACAACTACAATAGAGGTCATACAAAAATGTTTGATGGTTGTACAACAAGAGGAGGCACAGAATTCAAGGCTGTGACTATACATAAAGATTGGCACGATTTTCTATGCTAGTTTGCTGAAGTTTTTTGTTTTGTTCTGTACTGATTCTATTGGCACAATTTTTCATACATTTATGTGATTGTTTGTGGAGGTTTACTAGATGTTCTAGATCGTGTTGTCCATACAGCCAAGGCAATCTTCCCTAGTTACAGTCTAGCATGGTTTATATTGAGGGATGACTTGTTGAAGTGAGATATTTTATGTGTTGTAATGTTGATGTTATTTGTTTTATGTATAAACTCTGATTTTCCTTGAGCAGAATAAAGAGATTTTTATCCTCAAATTTTTCCTTAATTCCTGTGTATTTTTCAAGTGGTAATGTTCATATTTTTGTGCCAAATGAGAATTATGGTATGTTGTTAAAGAGTTATTACTGCTGCCATTTTATTTCAGAACTTGTCTAGTAGTGTTTCTACTCATAAATAACAATTGTGTGGTTGTTAGTGCTTTATAGGAGTTTGAAATATATTTTAGACCAAGTGTTTATTATGAGATAAATAAATTTTTCAACAGTTATCATTGAGGGACACATACCAATATGAATAAGAATCAAATCCATATATAGCAAAGGCTAACATGATCATAAGCTTTGGATAGACTAGTTTCACCGCCATTGCATTTAACTTTTTAACTTTAATAGAATGGAGGCCTTCAACACATATTGCATCATCAATTTACTTATTGTTGAGGAAACTAAATTGTTAATGAGAAATTGACTAAAAAAAAAACCTTCTTCAACTTGGTGATAATTTTTTTCTATAATTTTGTAGATTTATTTCCACAATGTGTTGGATATGGTGTTGTCATTAATGTCAAAAAAGGGTCAATATGGTCATCATTATCAATGGATGTATGGTCTTGTCATTGAGATAAGCCCATGCATTATCAAAATATTATTGTGTAGTCGTTTTCCTCTCCCCGAGACTATAACTCCGTTAATTTCATGTATGAGCTTGATTACATGCATTCATATTAATGTATGTATATTCGAAACAAAGAGTGAAAGCCCTAATTTATTCCAAGAATATTATTGGTTATTCACGAGTTCACTGCACAGATTACCGAGTTTTATGACTAGCTCATGAAGAAAGGAGAGGCCTTCAATATTTTGTTAGTCTGCAGCGATGACAAGGAAGAATACTTTAAAAAAAATAGCATGCAAGCATGCCATGGCTTTCTCTTCCATTTGGAGATAGGATTATTTCTAAATTGCATCGACTCTTTCAAATTAAGTGTGTCCTAACCTTGATTGTTATAGGTCCATATGAAAATATTATTACAGATGATGGCAGTTGTGTGGTGTCGATCCATGGAGCCAACACTTATCCCTTCATTGATAGTCACCTTGCAAGCCTACAAAGGGATATCGATGAGGTAGCCAGGAAATATAGTGGTGGTCGTATTGGATGATGAGGATTGATTGAGAGCATATCGGACGACCCATAATCATTTCAAGTTAGGTTGGAAATTGACCAGAGTCAACACAAACATAGACCCGAAGAATTAATTCAAATCTACCCTTATATTTTGTGTGTCCACCATCGATTGGATCAAACGGTCCACAATCATTTCAGGTTAGGTTGGCAGTTGACCAAAGTCAACACAAACTCGGACTTGAAGATTTTATCAAAACTATTTTACATTATTTCGATTCCACCATTGATCAAGATCGGACAACCCTCGTTATTTCACATTATGTTGAGTATTGACCAAAGTCAAAATAGACTCAAACACGGAAATATAATTAAAATAAACATGTATATTATTCGTCCACCATCGACTAGAGAGACTATAATCAACAGTGATATGGGTATGACCAATTTTTTACCTCCTAAAAAACCGGGACCATTGCTAGATCTAGCAACAAAAGAATGTTTGATGTTCTTGCAACTGGTGTAATTGTTAGCATGATAGAACTATTCACAATGGGTACTACTCTGCATATTTGATTAAACAAATTGTGACGACCAAACATAATGTTGATGAACAATGTATCTGGTAAATCACGGGCCAATGGAAGATAAGGAATTTTTAGATGATAACAGAGGATCTTAGATTAGTTAGAAGTTCTATCTAAAAGGTTTAAATATAGGACCTCTCCGATCGAAGCACCCAAACATTCCATTACAGCTACAAGGTTTTTTGAAGGGATAAATATTGAACAACTTACAAGGGTTTTGAAGATTTTTTAATTAAAGATCAACTATTAATGACAACAATATTGTTATGATTAAATGAAGAGGTGCAATGGTTCTGTTAAAAAGACACATTGGTACAATGACATACCTATTGAAATATTATATAAACAAAAAAACATGGTAAAAGAAAAGTGTCTCTGTGAGCTAATTTAGAAGATAAAAAGTAGAAGAAGAGTCCAAGAAAGTATATGAAACCTAAAACATACACATGAAGTGAGGGTGGAAGGGAGGAGAAAGGGAGGATTGGAGTCCTCTATAGGTTGAATATTGAAACAAGGATTTGCAACTTCCTCAAGTTGGTGCTTGAAAACAAGAGGATTGGAGTCCTCTACAGGTTGGAGCCTGGTCTATAGGGAGTTGGTGCTTCCTCAAGTTGGTTCTTGGAAAATAGGGGATAGGTGTCTCCTTGAGTTGATTCTCAAAAGAAGAGATATTGGTGTCTCTTAAAAACTATAACTTGCTAATGAAATATATTTTTTTATGAATATTATATTTAAAATTCAGAGTTTTGTACATTATTGTTGATAAATTGTTATAAAATAATAAAATAATAAATTTAATTTGAGAAAAAGAAGCAATAATGATTCACCCCCCCCCCCTCTCATTATTGAACAACATTCAAACAATTGGTATCAGAGTGGGTTCCTTCACCATAGTCTAACCACTTGAAGGCGGATTCTGAGAAATCCAATGGATCAACAAGAAGAAATGTTCTCCAACAGAGCAACATTGTTCAAAGGAAATGATTATGCACTTTGGAGTACAAGGATAAAATGTTATCTAATGGATCTTGGATGTGATGTTTGACTATTTGTGGTAAATAGTTACACTACACCAACTACTGCACCGTTAGATGTTGCTACAAAGAAACTTTGCAATGATAATTCAAGGGTTGTTAATGCAATTCTTGGTGGATTAGAAAACCCCATATTTGTAAAAGTGATGCATTGTAAATTAGCAAAAGAAATTTGGGACAAACATAAAATCATCTATGAAGGAGATGGAAAAGTTAAGGAAACAAAACTTCAAACCTACAGAGGACAGTTTGAGAGTTTGAAGATAAAAGAGGAAGAAAACATTGCAAAATAAGATAAAAGAGAAAGAAAACATTGCAAAATATTTGCAAAGAGTGGATGAAATAGTCAATTCAATCAGAGCACTCGAAGAAGATTTAAAAGACAAAATTATTGTCCAAAAGGTGATGAGATCATTACCAATGATATATGATTCCAAGGTATCTACCTTGGAAGATCGAGAAGACCTTGAAAAACATACAATGGATGAACTTCATGGGATTCTTATAGCCTATGAAATGAGAATTGGGCAAGAAAAATTATCAAAAAGGGAAACATCCTTCAAAGAATCAAAAGAAACAAAGAAATATGAGCATGTTCCAAATAAAAATCATGCAAACATATCATATGAAGAAGAGGCCAATTTTATAAGGAAACTTCAGAAAGGGTCTGGGAAATATAAAGGGAAGCTACCCTTTAAGTGCTTCAACTATGGAAAAGTTGAGAATTTTTCCTCCAAATGTCCCTATTCCAAGCAGGTGGACAGTGATGATAAAGATACTTATAACCATAAATAACTTAAGAAGATAAAAACTGGAAACAAGAAGAAATTCTACAAGAAAAAGAAAAAAAATGTACTTCAAAGGAGAAAGTAGTTCATCTGACATGAGTGAAGATGATGAGACAAAATTTTTATTTATGGGCATGGAAACTCAAAATAAAGTAGTTGATGATAATGAAGAAAACTATGAAGTTGAAGGAGAATTAGAACTTGAAGGAGAACTTATTAGTGCTCTTGAAGAACTTGGAAAATATAAAAAGAAGATCAAATCATTAAGAGAACAACTATTAGAATATGAAGAAAAAAAAAATCGAGAGAAAAGGATGTTTCAATAACTATCAAGGAATCAGAACAAGTCATTATTGAATTAAAGACTCAACTCCAAGAAGCCAAAAGAATTGAATAGGTCATAAGTAAACAAATCAATAAAAGTCAACTAGACTGTGAAAAGATAGAGGCTGAAATTATTTTTCTAAAAAGAGAACTTGAGAAAGGAAACAATCAATCAAGATTTGAAAACAATTCAAGAATCTTGGATGATATTCTTAACAGTCAAAGATCATCAAACAATAAGTCGAGACTGGGTTAGGATCAAAATAATTCTAACAAAATATCTAACTCTACATCTCGGGAAATTGACAAAAATCCAAAAAGTTATGCAGCTTCCCTTCAAAGCTCTTTCAAAAAGGAAGAAAGAAAAACAAAAAATGATTCTAATCAACATAAATATACTCTCCCTTCAAAATAAAATGAATATAGAAGGAATACAACTACAAGAAGAACTCCACCAAAAAGGTATCAACATCTCTTTCTTGTCTATTGTTTCTCTTGCAATAATTTTGGGCATAAAGCATTACATTGTAGAGCTTATGGAAAATATAATCATAAAAATGTTCAAAGATATGGTTATAACAACAACAAGAATAATAATAGTCAATAGGAAAAAACTATAATTCATTTTCTCCATTGAAAAATTACAATGTTGAATGCCACAAATGCAACAATTATGGCCACAAAGCTAGTGACTATAAACTACCAAAGCATCCCATTAAAACTTACAAAATTCAAGAAGAAAAGCATAAGAAGACATGAAAAGAAAAAAAAAATGGAAGAAAAAGAAATAGAGTGTAAGATAGCCTTATATGATAAAGATAAAAGAATTCAATGGTACGTTGACAGTGGATGTTCAAAGCATATGATAAGAGATCAAGACAAATTCCTCAGTCTAAAAATGAAAGAAAAAGGAAGAGTTAATTTTGGAGATAATGTCTCACCTAAGATACTTGGAAAGGGTACAGTTAGTATGGGAAATAACAGAGCTAAAGCAGAAAATGTGCTATTAGTTGAAAATATGAATCCTAATCTCCTCGGTGTAATCCAAACATGTGATCAAGGACGCATACTCATATTTGACTCCCAAAATGTGAAATTAGGAAAGAGGGATCAAGAAAATTAGTGGTTGTTGCACCCAAGACACCAAGTGATGTATCTATCTTAAACATAGAAGAAGCATAAAAATGTTGCATGAGATAAATAGACGAAAATTAGCTATGTCATAGAAGAATGGGAAATATAGGTTTTGACAATTTGATAAAAGTCAGTAAAAAGGAAGCCGTGAGAGATATGCCAAAGATTATTAAACCTTAAAACTCTGTTTCTAGGCACTGCCAACATGGAAAGTAGACAATAGTAAGATTCAAGACAAAAGAATACTCTACATCAAAACCATTAGAACTTGTTCACACTGACCTCTGTGGACCAACAAGAACTAAAAATATGCAAGGTGAACATTACTTCATTTTATTCATTGATGGCTATACAAGAATGACTTGGGTATGTTTTCTTAAAGAGAAATCAAAAGCATTCAAAAAATTCAAACCCTTCAAAGAACATGTTGAAAATGAGATTGATCTCAAAATCAAGTGCCTAAGATAAGATAATGGAGGGGAATTTACCTCATATGAGTTCAATGAGTTTTGTGAAACTCATGGAATTAAAAGACACTTTTCAGCTCCGAGAACTCCTCAACAAAATGGAGTTGCTGAAAGGAAAAATAGAACTTTCCAAGAAGCATCAAGAACTATGTTAAATGAAGCCAAAATCTCAAATATCTATTGGAGAGAAGACGTATATACACCATTTTATATACTTAACAAAGCACGAATTAGAGTTAACTATGAAAAGACACCATATGAGTTGTGGTTTGGCACACCAACATCAGTAAAACAATTCAAAGTCTTTGGGAGAAAATGCTATATAAAAATAGATGATGATGATCTAAGAAAATTTGATTCCAGATCATATGAATGCATATTTCTTGGTTACTCATCTAATAAAAGGGCCTATAGATGCTACAATATAAGATTGTACAAAATTGTGGAAAGTGAAAATGTAAAGGTAGATGATCTAACATCAAGAAGAATCAAATCTCAAGACAATTCACAAGTTTATGAAATAAAAACAGATGATTATAATGATGAAGAAATGCAAAAAATGCAAGAAGAAGAATCACAAAGTGAAGAAGAAAACGAAGAGGAAGCATCACCAAGACAAGAGTCATAAGCACCATCAAGAAGAGTAAAAAGAGAGCATCCTGAAAGTTGGAGTTGAAACAAGAAGAAAGCTAACATATGAATTAGAACAAGCAATGATCTCCCTAATAGAACCCAAAACATTTGCAGAAGCTAGAAAATATGAAGACTGGATCAAATCCATGAATGAATAGCTTGATAAAATAGAGAATAACCAAACCCGAGAACTTGTCCCAAGACCAACAGAAAAAAATGTGGTAGGGACCAAGTGGATTTTTAAAAATAAAGTTAATGAAGATGGTCAAATTATAAGGAATAAAGCAATATTAGTGTGAAAAGGATATGCACAAGTAGAAGGGAATGACTTTGAGGAAACATTTTCCCCAGTAGCTAGATTATAAGCTATTAGAATGTTATTGGCATTTGCATGTTTTAAAAACTTCAAAACATATCAAATGGATGTCAAATCAACATTCTTAAATGGAAATCTATAGGAAGAATTTTATATAGAACAAACTGAAGGATTTATATTATTAGAAAATAAATACTATGTCTACAAATTAAAGAAAGAACTATATGGTCTCAAACAAACTCTTAGGGCGTGGTTTTCAAGACTTGATAATCATTTACAACAACAAGGATATAAAAGAGGAGCTAATGAAAACAATATTTACATTAAAATTGAAAACCAGAATATGATTATTATTGTAGTATATGTGGATGATATCATCTTTGGAAGGAATATAAATCCTCTAAGTAAGAAATTTGCTACAAAAATGCAAAAAGAATTTGATATGTCAATGCTTGGTGAACTGAAATTCTTCCTAGGATTACAAGTTTCACAATCAAACAAAGGCTTATTCATATCTCAGACCAAATACATTAAAGAAATGTTGAAGAAATTTAAAATGGAAGATTGTAAACCTATGACCACTCTTATGATTACAGGATACAAACTAAGAAAAGATGATGAATCACTAGAAGTAGACCAAACTATGTATAGATCAATGATTGGTAGCATATTATATGCAACAACAACAAGACCAGACATCATGCAAACTGTAGGATTAGTGGCCATATTTCAATCTACACCTAAAGAGACACATATGAAGCCAGTTAAAAGTATTTTTAGATATCTCAAAGGCACCTTAGATTTTGGATTATGGTATCCAAAAGGAGAAGACTTCATTTTAACTGCATATACTGATGCAGATT
>ML811763.1:36347-64714 GCA_009831015.1 Picea engelmannii
AAATAAGGGAAAATGATTTTTATCCACCTAAGTGCCTATGTTTGTTTGACTATCCCCTTTATAAGTTGAGGGGTCTAAGTGGTGCAGTATTTAGAGCAGGCATAACATCATTCTTAAGAAGGAAAATGACTTTCCCCACATCCCAAGACCTTACAATGTTAAATTAAGATCAAATGCGCGCCCACTGGTTCATACACAGGCGCACAGAGCGCATGGGCGCTATCTGAATTGAGATAGAAAGCGCATGCGCGCAGAGAGAAACTGTTGAACAGGCGCATGCACGCACGATGCACGTCTATGGGGTGGAATACCTGCGCGCCTGTGACAAACGACCGAGAAGAAAAATCCGGGTGGATTTCTCTCAATTCTCCCTTGAATTGACTGGTTAGCAGGTCGGTAGAGGCCGATTTGTGAACCTACAAGTTAATGAAAGCAAAAGGAAAGAAAAATAAACCCAAATGAGGGAGGAATTGATACCTTCTCCCCAGTATGGTCGCCAATCTTTTTGCATCCAATTCGTCACTTGGTGAGCAAATAAAGGGTGCTTACATGCCCAGTTGGGTCTTTCTAGGCATGACAGTTGTAGAGGAAAGAGTTAGAAAAAGAACAACAAAACTATAAACAATAATTAAATTAAAACAAGCTAAAACTATGAGCATATGGAAAAAGAAATAAAAAACACAAAAGACCAATATCACCAATGTTTTTAGGCTGATCAATTGATGAAATCCAAAGCACAATGAAGAAAGGGAACTGTGGTTCCTTCTTCCTCCAAAGGAAGGCTCTTGAGGCCCTCACAAACTTGAACTCCTTACAATAAGAAAATGAGAATGATGGTGAAAGAACTCCAAGCACATTCACTCAATGGAGAGGTGAATGGCTCAATGAAATGGTGCTAATGTGTTATTGTCAAGGAGTGAGTCCTTAAAACAATCTAAGCAGCATAACATTACATGAAATTCCTTGAGAAAATGATGTTTCCTCATGGCTTTTTATAGCATAGTATTGGGTGATTATGTAACCCCTTTGAAGTGTGAAGAGGGGCTCTTTAGGGCTTCATTAGGTCTTTGACCAGCCTACCATGCGGATTCAGCTCAGATTTGATGGTCAAATCAGGTTGGGAGCTGGTCCATAAGTGGTTGGGAGGCCGACCAATTCAATAAATGCGTCGTTTAGCAGGTGCGTGGGTTTTTGAGCTAACAGTCATGCGTCATGCGCGCATGTGCACATTGTACATTCTTGTTACGCGCATATGCGCGCGCACCCATCTTCTATAAAGAGCCCTTCAATTTTTGGTTACTTTGTATAGTTTTTTGACCCTTTTGCAATGCTGTGAAATTAATCCAGTGCCATGAATGACTTCATTCCTGTTTTGACGATGTTGAGTTCTTGTCACCATGTGCAGACGAAATTTCAATGATAACAACCAACTTGATCTAAAAATGAAGAAGACTTGAAAAACTTGAAAACTTATTGCAAGTGAATGTTATGTGTTTAAAGAAAAAGGATCAGTTTGCAACACATAAAATAAATGATTACTTATGCAAATTACACATAGACAACAGCATAAACATTGAACATAAACACATAAGCAAAGCAATTGATAAAGGAGTTCACCCCTCTTATGGGCTACATCTCCTGGTCCAGCTTCCAATGGATCATTATTATTAATTTCTCAAAAAATTCTCAAAAACATGTCTTACAATTCTCAAACTGACAAACCGACTGTTCCAATGGCTTCCCAGCGTCCCAAAACCCCTATCTTGGCTCTTTCGGCACCTCAATCGGTCGAAAAATGAAGAAGTTAGGCCTCCTGGAAGTCTCCCTCTTCAAGCTTGTTGTCTCTGGTTCTACAATTCGCACCCTCCTTCAATAAACCTGGCTCACACGCTCTTTTAAGCGCATAAACCCAGCACCGGGCGCAACCGTGCCAACGATGCAAACCGTAGGACGGTTAAGGGCGCACCAGCCCCTAACCACCTCGGCACCTGGGATATGGCGCATATGACCACGTGCTAGGAAAACGAGTGGTTAAGTCGGTATTCCCGTTTCAAACTGTATAACTCCCGCGCGTTTTAATCCACCGGTCATATAACAAAACCACGGGTTATAACCCCGCGCATTTAACCGTTGGTTATGGTTCCAAACCCCGCGCGCATATGTGTAATACAATATAACATATGGTATATATGTATGCAATTACAATTCACACGTGATTTGGCCTTTACAATGGTCATATGTTGTGGAATGAAACCACGGGTCGGGGCTAAGCCTCGGCCCGCCCCCCTTTCCATTGAATACGACAATCAAGTTTAAATATATGCGCATTGATATATGAAACAAGGAACAAGGCTGACATAGTGGTTAGCATAAAGTTGTGAAGTCTTTGCATAGGAGGGAAGGTCCGGGAGTCGAACCCCGTGGACTCCCATTACATTTTACATAACACATAAACCAAATAATGAGGGGGACACATGGCGCCCATGGATTGGGCCATGTGTCCTCATATCATTTGCCACCAACCAAACACGTGTCAACATCCCACTCACCAGCAATCAACCAATAAAAAACTGCCACATCATCATTGTACAGTCTGTATGGACCTGCCACGTCAGACCGTATGGAACAGATAGGTACAGTCAGCATCAAATTTTTGCCTGTTTGGCTTGGCGAACAGATCGCGATATCTTCTTCATACAGCGTCCATTTTACAAAGTAAATATACCGCCGGAATCAGGAAGATGATATGGATGCAATGGCATTGTTTTCATCGCATTCTGAGCACTTTGAAAATTGAGCAAAATTCGATCACCTGATCAAGAAGACAAACTGGCCCAAGGGAAGACTATAGAAGATTCAGGAATCAGAAAATTTATAGAGAAGACCCAGACCTTTGATGCAAAGAAAGAAATAAAAATATTTGAGGAAGCAAGTAAAGAATTTAGAGGATACCAAGGTTCTTCATCAAAGACAATACCAAAAGTAAGAGAATATGGAAGGCCTCATGCATTTGATCAGTCTGCTTCACCAAGAGGAGGAAAGGAGGTAAGAAATCTCATGGAATTTTTACATACTTGTATTAAGTTGATTCAATATGAAAGCATTGTACAAGAATTACAAAATTTAATCAGATAATATGAGCAAGGAAAGAAAGATCCCTTATTGAATAGGGAATTACACCAAATCGGTAAGAAGAGAAGGACAAATAAGGAATTACATTTGAACGCTCAAATAGGAGAGTATGAGATAGACTATGTAGTCCTCGACTTAGGGTCATAGGTCAATGTCATGACGAAGCAAACCTAAGCACTGATGGGAAAACTGAAGTTGATCTATTCCCCTATCAGGATTAGGATGGCTAATAAACAAGTTGTCAGCCCATTTAGACGATTGGAGCATGTCCTTGTGGACATCAATGGAGTAATAATGTTTTCATATTTTGATGTAATTGAAATAGTTGATGATAGTTGTCCTTACCCTGCGCTATTAGGAATCGATTGGGACGTTAATAACTCTATTGTGGTAGATTTAAAGAAAAGACGTATGACTTTTGAAAGGGATAGCCTTAGGGTCATCGCACCTTTAGATCTAGATGAAGGCCATCGATACACAAAGCCCATTAGAGAGGAAGACTATGCATATGCACTAGAAAATATCTACAATCTAACAGCCATACAACAAGATTACATTAATCATACAGTCGATGGAAATCTAAGTTGGGGAAGTGATAGCACATGCTCATCAGACTCAGAAGAAGCACTAGAGATCTAGAAGAACCAGATGTATGAAGTATCTACAAGGAGATGTGCTATATTAACCAGAGAAGTTCGTTGGATCGACACAACAGTAAGTAACCTACCCACATCTCATGGTTTGAATCCGTTATAAGCCTTCCTATCAGACTTTGAAGCAAGTGTACCAACACAACAAAGGTTGTTGGAAAAGGATGAGGCCTTGAAAGCCACACCAACAAGATGGCGGGGGACACCCAAAAGTAATATTATAGATTGGGTACAATGTTTTACTCTAATGGCAGTGTGATTCTCAGTGCAAGTAGAAGGTTGTGAAGTTTTCTACACAGGTCAAACCTGCCTAAAGGACCATGTGTGATGCTGTGAAGAGTCTTGGAGCAACATTCCGCAAGAACAATGGGTACACAAATTCATCAACACACTAGACACGACACCTATCAACTGGTACCTTCAAGAAGAACTGCACCTCATCACTATAGATTGGAAAGGTATGACTCAGAATTTTATAACTACATTCCTATTTGAAATTCAATTTCCTTTGGTAGATCAAGCATTATAGATTGTGAGACAAAAAATATTCAACGAGGTATCTAGCCTCCCCTTAGAATAGGAAGAGGATGAATGGATTGCACCTCTCTAGAAACTACAAGGCTGCTACAACATCAATGCCGATGAAGATGATGATCCAAGGAAGGTGAACATCACAGAAACAGAAGGCCAAAGAGATCTGGAAGGGCTAGGAGTTGAGTTACCATTTATTGGATAGTTGATCAAGATTAAGAAAGTCAATATTGGAATAGAGGAAACACCGAAGCTTGCCAATGTCGGAGATTAATGGGATGCTTCTACCATTGACAAGATTATTGAGTTGTTGCATGAATATCAGGACTTGTTTCCAACGAAGTTCACTGATATGAAGGGAATTAAAGGGCCTATGGGAAAGATGAGGATCCCTTTAAAACCAGATGCTAGGCCAGTCAAACAGAGACCTTACAGATTCAACCCTAAATATAAGGAGAAAATGAATATTGAGCTTGACAAAATGCTGGAAGCAGGGATTATAGAACCTATGGAAGAATTAGAGTGGATTACCCCTATGGTGGTGCAAGACAAGAAGATAGGTGATATCAGGATCTGTGTAGATCTTAGGAAGCTGAACGATGCTTGTTTACATGACCTCTTCCCTACACCATTCACTGATGAAGTGTTAGATAATGTGGAAGGCTAGGAGGTTTATTCTTTTACAGATGGATTTTCAGGATACCATCAGATCCAGATTGCCAAGGAGGACCGCCATAAGACCATGTTTTCCACAGAATGGGGATCCTACCAATATACAGTGATGCCATTCGGATTGAAGAATGCCCCAACCATCTTTTCCAGGGTAGTTTTCGAAGAATTCAAAGAATTTTTGCATAAATTTCTAGAAGCATATTTTGATGACTGGATTGTGTTTAGTTTATTGAAAAATCACATTGAATGTCTAAGGCTAATGTTGGATAAATGGAGGCAGTGTCAAATTTCTTTGAATCTGAAGAAGTGCATTTTATTTTCACCATTTGGGATTCTGTTAGGACATATTGTATGTAAGCAAGGACTATTGGTAGATCCATCCAAGATTGTTATTATAGTTGATCTACCCCTCCTACAATAGTTAAACAGTTGTGAACTGTGTTGGTACACACAGGCTACTATAGAAAGTTCATTAAGGGTTATTCTCAAATTACAACACCCATGGAGAAGCTGTTGAAAAAGGATGGTCAGTTTAGTTGGAATGAAGAATGTTAGCAGAGCTTTGACACACTGAAGGACAAAATGGTTACTGTGCCCATTCTGGTCTTTCCAAATTAGACCAAGGAATTTCATGTACATGTCGATGCATCGTCCATTGCATTGGGAGTTGTGTTAGCACAACCAGGAACATGAGACATTGACCAACCATTAGCATTTTCCATCAGGAAGCTATATACAACTAAGATTAATTATACCACTATTGAAAGAGAGAGATTATCCATGGTGTATGCATTGCAGAAATTTTGCCACTATTTGTTGGGAGGACACTTTAAATTTTTTACTGATCACTCTGCGCTAAAATACCTACTCAACAAGATAGTGTTGGGGGGAAGGATATGCATATGGCTTCTGCTATTTCAAGAATATGATTTTGAGATCATAGTAAAACCAGGAAGAATGAATAAGGGTCCTGACCACTTATCGAGGTTGGAACATGGAGAAGAGCCCACTAATTTGGAATATACACTACCAGATGCACAGTTACTAGCCATTATAAATATCGATGACCACTTTGCAGAGATAGTCCAGTTCCTATCAACAGGAATGTCACCTAGTGAGTACACAATTCCACATAATAAAAAGCTAGTAGTGTGTGCTACAAATTTCTTACTTATAGCTGGACATCTATACAAGATGGGATTGGATGAGATATTGTGAAGATGCGTTATGGAGGTAGAACGACCATTGATCCTTGAAAAATATCACGAAGGCATGGCAGGAGGACATTATGCAGGAAAGGTAATTGTCCGGAAGGTTCTTAGAGTTGGCCTTTGATGGCCTAATTTACATAGAGATGATAAAGACTATTCCAGAGCCTATGATGTATGCCATAGGGTTGGGAAACCATCCAGAAGAGATGAAATTCCATTAGCACCACAATTGACCCTACAAGCATTTGAGAAATGGTCCATTGACTTTGTTCGACCTATAAATCCACCAGGGAAGTGTACAGGAGCAAGGTACATAATTACAGCAACAAAATACTTGACTAGATGGGTCGAAGCAAGAGCAGTCAAGGACTGTAGTTCCATTACAACTGCGCACTTCATATTTGATGGAATCATAACCAATTTTAGATGCCCAAATATCCTTATGAGTGATCAAGGAACACATTTCATCAATAAGACAATTGAAGCCTTGACTGAAGAATTTACAGTCCACCATTAGAAGAGTACACTGTACCATCCTCAAGAAAATTGGAGAGTTGAAGCATTCAACAAGATCTTGGAGACAACAATAACCAATATTTGTTGTGTGAACAGAGATGATTGGGATTTAAGAGTACCAGTAGTGTTATGGGCCTATAGAACTACTTGCAAGAAGGTAACAATGCAGACCCCCTTCAAGTTGGTATACGGTCTTGAATCTATTGTTCCAATGGAATATTTGGTACCAAGTCTGAGAATTGTTGCTTTTACAGATATGGATGACACTGGAGTTGTTAAAGAGAGGCTTGCATAGTTGGTCAAACTTGAGGAAGATAGATTCATTGTAGGATTGCATCAGCAAGTTCAGAAGGAAAGAGAGAAGGCCTACCATGACAGGCACATCAAGAAGAAGGCATTTAGACAAGGAGACCTAGTGTTGGTCTATGATAACAAGTTCATAAAACATCCTGGAAAGTTTAGAACGCATTGGCTTGGACCATATGAGATCGCCTATGTCACAGAAGGAGGAGTTGCATAGTTGAATACATTAAAGGGAGAATGGAAGGAAGGATTAGTGAATGGGAGTCAATTGAAGTTGTACTATGACAACCGGCTACCTCACAACTCTCAATAGAAGCATGAAGAAAAGGGTCTAGGTACCAGGTGCAGTTGAAACTGGGTACTATAAACAACAAAGACATTCTACACAAGGGATGGAGAGGAGGCAAAGAGCAGAACACAGAGGCTGCACTGCGCAACCTAGAGGCGAAGTAAAACAGGAAGATCAGATTTGAGGTGCCTCGGGATGAGCCACAGGTGAGTGTTGGGGGCCTGTTGGCTCTTGGGTATGGAAGAAAGCGAATATCAAGGAAGAAAAGGGAGAATGTGAACTGTGTGGAAGACACAGTGACTGTTATTGGGTCGAAGTGAACAAAAGAGTAGAAAACATGGAGCGAAGCCAAAGAAAGAGAGTCGTTGGATGAGGAGATCAAGGATGATAGATAAGAAAGAAAGAAGGATCGTGGACATGACAAAAAGTGGGAAAAGCCACCGTTGGATGCTTTGGAGCACCGCATGAGAAGGAAGAAAAGACAGGCTGGTGAAGCCCTAAAAATATGGGTCAAGTTGACCTAGGGTTTTAAACACCTAGGGTTTTGATATCTAGGGTTTTGGATGCCTAGGTTTCTGCCTAAGGTTATCCATGAGTTATTGTAATATATAAATAAAGTTCAAGAGGACCTGGGTCGGGTCGATACTTTTTAGGTTGGTAACAAGATAGTTTATCATTGTTGATGTGAGTGATTATTGTATTATGAGAGAGAACTGATAAGTGTGAGAGCCTTCTGGTATTGTAAGATCTTCAGTTGGGTGCAAAGATCAACACTACAGCTGGGTGTATAGGGAGGGAAGAGAAAGAGAGGAGAAGAAAGAATATCTGGTAGCTAAGAGCGTAGACAAGAATGGTATTCTTTACCTCAATATATTATAGCATAGTTATGTGGATGTATCCCTAGAGAGAGGGTCAACCACGTATATTTTGTGTTGTGTGTGATTGATCTTCTATCTCTGTCATTGGTGTGCTATGATTGCATTATTGTTTTAGATATAATAAGTAGATGTGCATAATAGATCTAAGTTGATAAGTGATATATGAATGTCATGTTGTTCTTGTGTTAGATCCACTTGATATTACCTTTGGTTGCAGACATCTCTATCTTGCAACCCCCTCATAACTACTTTGGGTGATACTGCATCTGCTTTGCATGTGCTGCCGAAAGGGCCAGTAGTTAGGGATTGTTGGTTCACTCTTGGAGATGAACCCTGGGTATGCCCCTGTGCCAACAAATCATAACTCGTGGTGAAAATCATGATGAATGGGTAAGGTGCTACGGAACCGCCTGATGAGTGAGCAGCGCTCTAGTTTTAAAAAAAGGATTGGATAGGTAAGAAAGGATAGTAATTCATGCCCGCGAGGTCATGAGTGAGGAGAATGGTGTGTCACATCAGTCTAGTGATGGGAGGTGAGGGATTGATCCTATTGAAAAATCATGAAGGGGTCCAAAACTTAAGTCATCAACTAAAAAGGGTTTAAGTCCAAAAATCAATTTCAGGATCAAACTAGAGCTATGACTCAAAATTTTAATCATCTAAGGGGTCATACCAAACATAAACTTTAAAGGTATGAAACTTAAAAAATTTAAAATCTGAGGCTTAAAAAAGGATAAAAACAAACTAAAAGACCCAAGGCAATTTAGTGCAATAACATTGGCTCCACAGAGGATGGCATGCCCCCTATGGGCTGCCAAGAATGAATAGACTTAGTGCCTTATCCTAGGGCTATGGGGTCAGTTATTGAAACAAAAATAAAAATAAAAATGACACTTACAATGACATGAAGAACCACTCGAGGCTCAAGAAAAGTAATTTTTCAAGAAATGCCCATTGACAAGGCCACCAAAAACCTCTTCATTCTCCATATTCTGCAACTTGAAAGTGTTATTAGAGAATACTTCAGAGATTTTGAAAGGACCGATCCATAAAGCTTCAAATTTATTGTGATTTCCCTTATCTTGCTTAGGTGCATCCTACTTTAGCACCATATCACCCAATTGAAAATCCTCCTTGTTCACTTTTTTGTTGAAAGCCTACTTGATCTTCAGTTGATGGTCATAAGCTTTGTCTACAAGTTTCTCCCGAGTCTGCTGCACTTCAACCAATTGTTGAATCCTTATGATCAGGCTCCCCTTGGTAATCTTGGAAGAATTTTTCCACAGGTAAGGTAAGCTGAGAAGGAAACATTGCTTCTACTCCATACACCAGCTGGAAAGGGGAAAGTCCCATGGACCTTTTTACCATCATTTTGTTAGCCCATAGAGAAAATTTGAGTTTTGAGTCCCATGGCTTTTTGTTATCTTCTAACAACCTTTTAATAATAATTATAATGCTTTTGTTTGAGGATTATGCAAGCTTGTTTCCATGAGGGTATTAAGGGGTAGAATGAATCAAATTGATCCCAAACTGTTCACAGAACTAAATCAATGGTTCAGCCTTGAAATATGCAGCATTATCAGTGACAATTTTGTCAAGACACCCAAACCTTTCCATGATGTCTTCAAGGAAACCAATGATCACTTTGTGGGAAGCACTCCTTGTAGGGATAGCTTCAATCCATTTAGTAAAGTAATTTGTAGCAGTCAAGATCCATCTATGTTGACCACTAGAAGCAAGATGAATTTCCCCAATAAAATCTAGGCCACATTGCTAGAAAGGTCTTGAAACTGCCTCAGGTTTTAATGGCAAAGACTTAACCTTCTTCTTTCCTGAGAACTTCTGACACTTAGCATAGGCTCTAATCTTAGCACAAACATCAGTGAACAAACTAGGCCAGAAATACCTAGCCCTGAGGATCTTGTATGTCATGGTTCTCCAATAATGATGTCCCCCACATAAACTGTCATGAAAATTAGACATAATATTTTGGGCTTCTTGAGGGTCTAGGCATCTTAAAAGCACTCCTAATGGATCCTTCATATACAAAATTTGGTCAACCAAGCAATACTTTATTGATTTGAGTTTTAAGGCTCTCACCTTGTTCCTTTCCATACCATTTGGAGGTTGTAAATTTTGCAGAAAAAATATAATGTCCTTGTACCAGCTACAACTTGCCAATGTAGAGATAATTTGAGAACCTCTATCAGTTGTTTCAGCCTGCTAATTTTCTGAACATGAGTGGATGAAATTCACCCCCAATGTTGAGCAATTTGATTCAGCCAAGAGCTTGGCTAAACCTGGGCCTTTAACTAGTTTGGTAGGATTAATTTCCACATCAAATTCAAGTAATTTAGCAATCCACTTGCTCCTTTTTCCATCTATATCAGGCTGAATAAGAATTTCTTTTACAGCAGTTGATGGGACATAAGAAATAACTCTTGAACGTAGGACATAAAATATGAAGGAATTAAGATATTTAACCAATGCATAGGCTTTCTTGTCCATGATGTCATATTTTAATTCAGCATCTCTCAATGCCCTGCTGAAAAATGAAATGGGCTGCTCTAAGCCTTCAGCATTCTTCTGCAATAGGATTGTTGCTACTGTATCAAAAGAGGAAAAAGAAAAAATAAGAAAGTCCTTGGAGTAGTCTTGGCTGACAAGAACTAGGGATTCAATCAAGGCTTTATTTATTTGATCAAAAGAATCACGGGACTCAGTAGTCCATTTGATTTCACTATCCTTCCTCAACATGGTTGTGATATACTTAACCAACTCAGCAAAATTTGACACAAATCTTCTCAAAAAAAAAAAAAACCCAGAAAATATTGAACCTCTTTTTTGGATGTATGAAGTGACAATGTTTGTATAGATTCAACCCTACTAGAATCAATCCTTACCCCTTCAACTGACATGATATTCCCCAACAATTTTCCTTCTTTCATGGAAAACAATGATTTTTTCGAATTCAAAGAGAGGCCAAATTTTTTGCATTTCAAGAAAACCTTTTCTAAGTGATCACAGTGTTGTTTATCAGACTGAGAGAACATTGTTATGTCATCTAAATATATAACAAAAAACTTATCCTTCTCTCCAATAAATGCTATGTCCATAGCTCGCTGAAAATTTTCCCCTGTGTTCATGAAACCAAAGGGCATCTTGGCGTACATAAATGTACCCCAAGGAGTGGTAAAAGTCATCTTCTCTCTATCTTCTAGCAAAAAAGAGACATGATTGTACCTAGAAAAACCATCAACCATGGACATCCTGGCTTCTCCTGTCACCTTATGTAATATGTGCTCCATCTTGGGAAAAGAGTAATTATCCTTTTTTGAGCTTCTATTCAGATTTTGGAAATCAACACAAAGTCTGATTTCTCCATTCTTTTTTCTTATCGGGAACAAATTGGCCACCCATTCAGAATACCTCAAAGGAATTATTATTTTTGCATCTAAAATCATTTTTACCTCTTTATCCAAGATAGGCAACAACATAGGATTGATTTGCCTCAACTTTTTCTTAAAGGGTTTGGTGTCTTCTTTTAATGGGATCATGTTCTCTATAATGCTTGTGTCATAAGTTCTGAGATTTTCATAAGTCCAAGCGAATACATCAGCAAATTCCTTCAACAACTTAGTATATTCTTCCCTCTACTCTTTTGATAGGTTGTTTGACAATTTGAAATATTTCAGATTCTCTTCAGTAACCAAGTTGCACTCAATTATATCAGCATCATCAATGGATACCTTTCCTTTCACTGCCACATCATTCCCGTCAAATAATATTTTCAAAGGAACTATTCCTTTTGGAATATGATTGCTAGGTAGTTGCACAATATGATGATTAGCAATTTTATTGAGGAAAACATCAGCATGAGGAGTAATTTCTAAATCATGATCCTGATCAATATGTAATGCACAAAACTCATCAACAGTATCGAGGAAATTTTTAAGTTCTAAATCATCTTCGAACACCTTCCAATATTTCACATTGTCCGGTATATAAGGCTTGTATTTGAATGCTACATCATACTTGATTTTAGGTGGTATTGGAATTCTGAAGTTGCTTGTTGATACAACCAAAGAATCAGCCATGGTATTCTCTTCTCTATGAACAAATGATATGTTAAAAGAAGAGAAAAAAATGTCCACCAATCCCATACTTCATTTTTGTAAGATCTAAGCCTAGGGTGATTTGTTTGATAAAGATTTTTAATCTGATGGAATATTAATTCACCATCCCCAAATACTGATATCACTTCTATTCCCATGTCTTTAGCAGCCCCCGGTCCCAAGACAAGAGCTTCATATTCTTCCACATTATTAGTAGTTTTCAATTCTAGTTCATATGACAAAGATATAGTTTCTTGAGTTGGTGAAACAAAGACCACCTCAGCACCACCACCTTCCTTAGAAGAGGCTCCATCAAAGAACATTTTCCAGACCAAAGTGGTTAGAAGAGGCTCCTCAGAAAAGGTAACGGATTGTTTTTTTATTTCTATAGGGGCTTCAGGAGCATCAGTGAGCTTCAAAATGCTAGATCCCAGATCTGTATCAAAAGAAAAAATAGGGTGATTTGTGGGGTTTTCTTCATCACTAATGATGTAAGCTAATTGAGCTTCCTTGTAAAGTCTTCTATGCTCTCCCCCAAAAACGGGAATAGTGGCATAAGAGAGATCCATCTGCAAGGTTCCCCCAAATATTTTTATCCAGGATCTTGACAAGAGCATGCCAAACTTGGGGGGAACATCAACAACTACAATATCCATAAGTATACTCTTCATAGGAAACTGAAACAAGGTCACCACCATATCCTTAATGACTCCAAGACACTTCACTTTTCTGGAGTCGAAAGAATATAAGTCATGATAACTCTTTTTGATTTATAACTCAAGTTCATCCATAACATATTTTGGCATAAGATTGTGGGATGCCCTTGAATCCATGAGACAAGTGTTTAGCACCTTATCATGTATATTCAGTGAGCTATAGAAAGGTGGGGATGAATCATCTTTGTCTTATATAAAAGGACCTAAAATCATGGTTGGTTTTTCATCTTGTAGATTTATTGAATCAGTGGCATTTGGAGATGATTCAGGTTGTAGCATTTTGGATAGATATTTTTTAAATTCTTCATTTTTTATCAATTCCAAGAAAGGTACAGGGATCTTTATTTTCTGGATCTCATTCTCAAAACTCAAAGAAGAAGAAGGTTTCAAGATCTCTTTGGTTTCAGGAAAAGGATTTCTTATTAGAACTTGTGGGTTTTGAGAGTATTTTTCCTTACTTCTCACTGACATAGCCTTGGCAGAATATTCTCTTTGAGCAGGCTGATTAGGGGGATCTGTTTTTTCTTCATTCTTCTTAGATCTCGGATTATATCTACTAGCATTTTCTTTTTCTTTATCTCCCTTACTGAATTCATTTATTTGAATATCCATTAAAGATTTCTCATAAGAGGATTGAGTCAAGTGTGGGGATGGTGATGTGTCACCTAAGAAGTGAATCTAAGGATCATCTTCTACCTCCTCTTCTTCTTCATCATCAACCAAATTATTTTTCAAAGAATCTTGTACCCTCTGATCATATCTCTCTCTATTTCTAGGATCGCTGGGAAAGATTTGGGGAGCATTATTTGGTCTCCTGTAGCTACCTCTATTGTCATCATTTTGAGCATTTATATATATATGTTCCCTTCTAGTTTTAACTTCTCAAGATCAGTAGAAAGAGATTTTACTAATTTGGTCATCTCATCTACTTGAGAATGGACAACAGAGGAATCAAAAGTTGAAGTTTCAACTCTGTTTTTTCTCCTATCCCTATCATATTTCCCCCTAATCTTATCTGATGCCACTATATTGGATTCTTCCTACAAGGCAGCATCTTGCATATGAACTAAGGAAGTTGATATTCTTTCTCTCAATAGGATACAGAATTCAGGGTCAAATGCACTGGAATAAGTGATTTTTGCAGAGGTTTCAGTGGGTTTTATCTCATCAGGGATTTTGTTGTACATTTTGTTAAATCTTTTAGAAAAGTCGAAGATAGACTCTCCTTCCTTCCTTTTTAGGGATCTGAATTCGGTGATGTAGTACAAAAAGTCCTTTTTGTCCCTCCAATTCCTCAAGAAGGCTTCATCCAATGCTTCAATACCAGTAATGGATTCAGGGGCCAGACCCCTAAACCACTTCCTAGCCTCACCAAAAAGGATTTGGACGAAAACCCTCATCCAAACATCTTCATTTTCAATATTTTGGTTATCCGCATAGCTATAGAAAGAAACAAGATGTTCCTCAACTGTTATATCTTCTTCTCCCGTAAACTTAGGCATGTATTTCAAATAATATTGAGGAGGGAGGGAATTCACTGGCTAAGGTAAGACTAGAGGAGCGTATCTTGCAGCCACTATGGCATCCATCCTATTTGCAGGGGGGTTAACAACTGCCATTTGATTTTGGACTCTTGGTGAACAAGGAGGAGAAGGAGACTTGATTGTGTGCAGATTTGGAGAAGTAGAAAAATATGCAAGGGGGGTTTCATTTTTCATTGTAGAAGGTTGATTCTTGGAAGAAGATGGCAAGGTCTATAAAGTGGATGCAGTGTCCACTTCTTTGGCAGCAAAAGTTTTAACAGAAAGAGGAGTAGCAAAACCTAAAGTGGGGAAATCTTCAAAAATATCAAGACTAAAACACTTTTCAATGTTAGGGGAAGAGAATATGTCAATGTTTTCTTCTTTCAATTCAGTTTCAAAGGAAGAGTATTCAACAAGAAACTCTTCAAAATCAAGTTTCTTGGATACTTCAGCAGAAGGTAAAGAAATCTTACTTGATAAAATAGTTGGAGTATCAAGAGTGGAATCAGGCAACTGACCAGAATCCCTTGTAGCAGCAGCAGAAAAAAATTTAGAGAATCTTTTCCCTTCTTGATTATTTTCTCTAGGTAGGCCTCAGATGGAACCAAAGGTAGTTGTGGATTTGATCTTGTATGTCTGCCTTTAGGTGTTAGAGCTGAAATAATGGAGTCRCCAAGTGCAATCTGCAATCTTCAAGATACTGAGTTCTAATGCACCTTTAGGACTAGTATACTGTGTCATTTAATCCCAGAGAAAAGTCTTCAAATCACTCCCYAGCAATGGCRCCAAGAATGTTAGCACTATAAATCACCTTCAGATTGCATGGAAGGCAAGCCCTGTAACCATCGGGTTATATGTGAATGTAAGAGTGTTTTAAAGGGTCAAATGGAAAAAGACTCAAAATGATAATGTTCCAACTCAKAATACAAGGCTAGCATGCACCAGCAATCAAGGTCTTAGCTAACTTCAATCAATAATTTGGGAGTAAGTATGAATAGAGGGAAGACTTGAATAAGAGGAATGTAGGGGCTATTGTAAACATCAGGTCTACAATAGCCTAAGGAATAAAGTTTCTTAACATAAGATCTTCTTGAACTCAGAAACTAAGGAAGCTAAATAAACATCATGATAATATAATGATCAAACATCCACCATAACATCACCACAATCATTCATGTGAATCATTCAAAGCATGGACATTTAGCATCAGAAGAAAATAAGATGAAAGAGAAGTTGATTTATATTAGCCAAAATGTCTTAAGTCTAGTACATAGCTAGATCATAGTCACTTCATCAAAATATTACAGTCTAAGGGATCCTTGCTCAACCATCGGAACCAACTAAATCATTTGATCTATCTATTTATAACAAAAGGGAGGCAATAGCTGGAGGTATGAGTTGGCCTCCTTCCCTTGAAAATCTCTAAACATTTATTTGATATAACAACTTAGTTAACAACCTATGTTATAAAATAGAAAAATGTTGGTGACTAATCCAACCAATCTTCAAGATGACTTGATTCCTTATTGTTTCACAGCTCCTTGTTTTCCATGTGTCTTCCAAAAGCATGTGGTTGCCCTCATGATTCCAGCTATTGTTTCTACAATCTTTTCCATCATTAGCTATCCAAAAGTTGTTATCTTAGCCCTCCTAAATCTTTGGTGTCTGTTGGTACCTTCTTTAGGTAGCAGTCTGAGTAGCGTACTTCACAACTGGGAAAGTAGAAAAGGTAGCACATTTAGGTAGCTCCATTGTCCTCCGTATGTGTGAAAACCTTTGTTCTCTGTGAAATATTAGGTAGAAAAATTAAGTAGCGCCACTTTGTTGCATCTGTGTGCAGATTACGTTCTCTGCCAGATATTAGGTAGTGCCACTTATGCTATGCCTATGTGCAGGTTTACGTAGCACTGTCAAAAAATGTAGTGACTCCAATCTTGAACATGTGCAGAGAAATTAGTGGCCTTGACTAATGTCAAACCCATTATACTTAGGTAACTTGGCAGTATTGTAGCTAGTGCATTTTAGCACTGAGGGAGTTAGCGCTTCACAAAAGACCAAAACTATGATAATTAAACTCTTAGAATCTTGTGTAGATGCCAGAGGTAACATTTGAAAAATAGTTTACCCTCTCAAAAAGGAAACATCCTCAAAAATGGGGCTCACCTTTCACCAGCTACTTTGTTACCTTGACACTTAACCTCACACTCTTTCTGGTAGAAGGAGGATCTTCATTTGGCACAGCAGACTTCTTCTTCTTATCAATGACTGGATTTTTTAGTGGGGATGTGCTCTCTTTGACTCCCGATGTCTCTTTCTCAATGGAAGCTTCAACCAATACTTGCAATTTTCTTTGAGCTACTTCATCTTGAAAATGTTGCAACTATGCCTTGAGTTTCCTTTTCTAAGATTGAAAACCTCTATTCTTCCTATAAAGGTTCTGAAGCTACCTGTGAAGGGGTTGGGCCTTTCTTGCTTCAAACCTCGCCAAGTCAAGGGTATGGTTGTAGCCATCCATGAGCTCTTTCATTTTCACCCTGTCAGACATGGCCTCTGTTTTCAACTGATCCACCTCTTTTCTTGCATCCCTAAGTTGCCTGATAAGTCTTTTTAATGTCTAATTTTCAGGTGGAGCAGTGACATGCACATTCTCAATAGGTTTTTCCTCGGTCTCCTCTTCCATATGCATAAGGATTTCCTTGTCTACTTCATCAGGCTTCTTGGTGGCTTTGATTTTATCCTTCTTCTTTTGCATAGGGGTTTCCTCTCTTTTTTTCCACAGGCTTTATAATCCCTTTACCCTTCTCATTTTATACAGGGATCTCATGTAGAGATTATTCTTCAACAACTTCCCTAGGAATTGATGATCTTGTGAAAGGTCTTCAGCCCTTGGTATTGAATGTTGGAGGAGAAGAGGGGAAGTGTAGCTTCTTCCCTTTCTTGGATGTAGTTTTGGCAGAAGAAGGAACCTCTTCTAACCCTGGTGGAGGAGGTGGTGAAAAATCTCTTTGTGGGGAAGGACAAGCTTCCTCCTCAGCTCCTGTGACCTGCTTGCTAACCTCTGAAACTTGAACATGGGCTCCACCCTTTCTCTTCCTATTGGTCCCTGCTTTAACAGCATTGGTGGGTGATAATGGACTTGCATTTTGTGATTCAAGAGTAGATGATAGATCCAACTTGAAATGAGAATTAACAACAAAATGCTCCCATGAAATCTCTTTCTTACCCAATTCCTTAGAGACTAGCATTTTGATCAACCCAGAGTGGAAAAGGCTAGAATCCACATCCTTAGATTTGGATTGAATCTTGTCTGACATCTTACCTATGATCCTTAACAAATAATAGAGGATATTCATTTCAAATTTACGAGTAAAATGAAGAAAAATATTTATATGGTACTGGTACAATGTGTTAAATCTCCCTTCACATGTAAAATATCTCTAGATGATCTTCAATATTCTGTCAAATTGTTCAATCAATTGACTCCTTGGCACACCTTTAGACAAATCACTAGCTTGATGTTCAGGCTTAAAAATATATTTGGCATAGGTTGAACTCAAAGCCATGGATTTGAACCACTTTTCACCTATAATGGGGATTCATGTTGCAGCTGAGATAGAGGATTCATTCACCTCAAATTCCAAATCCCCAACCTTGGTTCTCCTACCATCAAAATGTAATGAAAACTATCTTGTCACCTCTAGATGGTCGCTCTGCATATTTTGGCAGAAAGACAGGCATCCCACTCTTTTAAAAACCTCTCTTGCCATGGGCTCTGTATCAAGAAGATGCATGTCCACAGGTTTTGTCCTAACCATCTCACCACCTTTGTGTGTTTTCCTTGATTGAGGAGTCTCCATGGCTTAGAATGAGATATTTTAAAGGCTTATGCAATAGTATTAACCAGGAAGACTTAAAATCAGGCTTCAAATGTACAAGGTTGGCCTTTTAAAACAGACTGGTGCTAGTAAGCCAAGATTGACTGTGGAAATTACACCCTTGGATTTGTATAGGTATTTGAGAGTGTATAAAGTGAGGGGGTAATCTTTGATTGGCCCTTTGTAACTGAGTAAATATGCTTAACTCCAAAATGAAAGGAAGCAGGGGAGACACAGAGGGGTTAAGCAGTGCCTCTGGGTAGCACGATGTATATGCAGAGGATAGGCTATTTAGGTGCTTGCAATCTCAATGGATATGGAAGACAGGAGTAATCAGACCTAGATACAGGCAATGGAGTTCACAGGTTTGAAAAGAGAGGAGACAAGGCTATCATGCGAAGATGAGTCCCTTATAACTATGCAAGATCGATAAACTGAAACCTGAGCGCTAATTTTTTGTGAAAATTAATGTGCAGAGGAGGAAACACGGGATACCTATGGAGTAGACACTTGTTGGAATCTTTAGTGAAATATCAGGCTGAATTTGCGAAAATTTCGGCCCTTGAATCTACCTCAACATCAAATTTGGTTTCACCGTTGTTGCCTGGTCAGAACTATGAGTTTGAGCAGTGCAACATTCATGAATTTTCAAATCAAAAACTGTTATTAGGTCTCGTAAATGTGAGATCGTGGAGGTATGTTTAACCAAATCTTGGCATTGAAAACAAGGAACATGACATTAGTCCTGGTAATCATAACTCGTGGTGGAAATCATGATGAACGGGTAAGGCGCTATGGAACCGCCTGATGAGTGAGCAGTGCTCCAGTTTTAAAAAATGATTGGACAAGTAAGAAAGGACAACAAGTCATTCCCATGATGTCATGAGTGAGGAGAATGGTGTGTCACATTAGTCTAGTCATGGGAGGTGAGGGATCGATCCTAATGACAAATCATGAAGGGGTCCAAAAATTAAGTCATGAACTAAAAAGGGTTTAAGTCCAAAACTCAATTTGAGGATCAAACTAGAGCTATGACTCTAAACTTTAATCATCTAAGGGGTCCTACCAAACATAAACTTTAAAGGGATGAAACTTAAAAAATTTAAAATCTAAGGATTAAAAAGGGATAAAAACAAACTAAAAGACCCAAGGCAATTTAGTGTGATAACAGTCTCAATCTTCCATCCTTTTTCTTCACAAATAGTATCAGGGAACCCCAAGGTGACACACTTGTTCATATATATCCCTTCTTCAAAATATCTTCCAGTTACATTTGCAATTCCTTCAGTTTTAGTGTACTCGTCCTATAAGGGTTATTAGATATTGGAGCTACTCCAGGCATCATATTGATGGACAAGTCAATATCTCTATTGGGTGGTAATCCTGGTATTTCCTTAAATACATCTGCAAACTCTTTTAGAACTACATAATCTCCCATATTTGGCATCTTCTCTCTAGGTGTCTCTTCCATATGTGCTGCAAATATTTGACATCCTTACATGTAACTCTTCTTCCACTGCAAGACTGAAATTTCTTTGACAGTTATTGCCCTGGGAATTCCATGTATTGTCCTTAAATTCTCTTTCTCATCCAAGTAGGTAAATTTCTTATTATAACAATCGAGGACAGCATGATGTTGGTCCAACCAATCCATACCAATTAGGTAGTCATAGGAACCTAAAGGTATGATTTTCAAATCTTCCTTGGTGCTCAATCCATTCATGTCCATTGGGAATCCCTTAACCATATCATTAATTTTCCTTTTAGCTCATGTAGCCAACTTCACCAACCAAGATGTTCCAAGTTCACTTCTTGGAAAATGAAATATTCCCACCATCTTAGGATCTAGATAACTATGAATAGCTCATGAATCAATTAAAATAGCAATGATTTGGTTGTTCATCTTACATTCCACTTCAATCATGTGTGACTAAAACTTAGTTTGTTTTTATCCAAGGTTGCATAGATCCTAGGTACATTTCTTCCCATGTCCTCCATTGTATCAACTTGTTGTACATTGTGAACAATATTCACTTTTTCCCCTTTGTGAGAGAAATATTGGTAAATATGATCTCCCCCACAACCCCAACATTGCATAGGTGGCTTCCTTGGTCTTTTCTCCAATGTTTCAATCATTTTGGGTTCTTTAGAAGCTAGTTGTTCCTGAGAATTATTTATGAAGAATGGTGGATTGCTTCCCTTCTTCTTTTGTTGCATCTTTATTTTCTTCTTGTTTTCCCAAGATTTTTGGTAATTTTATATTCCTTTAATATGATCGTAAATGTATTTATCCCTTCTTATATTTGTTGGAATGTAGTTCAATACTGAGAGGGGGGGGTGAATCAGTATTGATAACTTTTATCAATTTTAAATAATTTATTAACTTTATTGATCAGCAAGAAACTTTAGTAAATATAATCAATAAATATAAAATTAATAGTAAATTACAAGTTGTATATGAATAATTATTTAGAGAACCAACTCTAGGAGACACCAATCCCCTTGTTCAGGGCACCAACCCTAAGAAGCATCAACTCCCTTGTTTTAAAGAACCAACCCTAGGAAGCACCAACTCCCTTGTTTTCACACTTTACTTAATAAAGGATATGAATCCTTCCTTGCTCCTCCCTTCCACTCTGACTACATAAGTATCTTCATATTTCCTCCTTGGACTATGCTTCTACTTATGATCTTCTGATCTGGACTACAGAGACACCTTCTTCTTCACCATTCTTTCTTTCTTATATAGTCTTTCAACTGGTGTGAGATTTGAAGCATTGTGTCCCTTTGTTTGAACCATTGCACCTATTCATTTAAATTAACAATAATAACTTCTATTATTATTATTATTATTAGTTTGTTAAAATATTCAAATCCTTTGCAAATTGTTCATCATTTTACCCCTTCACTAATTATTTTCTTGTTCTATATTTTAATATATACAAAAAGGTGTTTCATTATCTCAAATGACCATGGGATCGTTACTATGGAATTATTCTCCATTTGCGCTTCCTCTTTAAGATCCTTACCTTATCAAGTGACCAGTGTTGGAACCAGGTTCTCCAGTACTTCATCCTTTTTTATTTATGACCTTTGCAGTCTCCCAACTCTCCTGGAGTAAATTTCACTAAAGTGCATATACTCTATTCATGGGTAGATTGGATGGTTGATATTTAATCTTTTGTTGAATGGACGATCCTGAATTATCCATAGGTTTCAACAAAATCAACAATCACGACTTAACCAAGAGTTGAGATTTGCGGTCCGCACTCTTTCAACATAGTGTAACTTTAAAACTTGGCCACTGTGCACTTTCAATCCTAGAGCGACATGTCATCAATTTTAATCGACAGTCCAGATTAAAAACAAATTGTCTCCTCCTCACTAACTTCTATGCAACTTAATATGTGCTTCTAAAATTTCATCATTGATCTATCCTTTTGACAGATGGTCAGATCTATACCACCACATTTTTCATTGAACTTTTGTATTTTTAGATGATTGATAGCTATAACTTAATCTTTAGATGAAATGAACGGTTCTTGTTCACTATGGGACTTTGGTGATTCATGACTTTGGGACTCTGAGTTACTATAACTCTAAAGTAGGTCAACTTCTTTGGAGGTTTACCTACCAAATAAGTTATAGAATGACGGTGACCACTTTTTGTCGGTTAACACCTCATGCTTACTCTATTCTTCCACTACACTTAATTAATGGTCAAGAATGATCCTGAAGTAGATCAACGGTTACAGTTTCTTCATCACTTCTGGGAGTCCTTTGACATGGAATTCGATATAAGGAAAAAGGAATATTCTTCTATACCTTTGCTTCGGAGTAAAATAAAAGGGTGAATTGTTTCAATCTAACAGGAACAACTCCAAGAAAAAATATTCTTTGATACCTTGTCTTTGGAGGGATGCCACTTCCACATTCATCACCTCTCTGAATGGATGGTATCGAATGGAATATTATTTTTCGATACTCCAATTTCAGAGTGTTATAAGATTTGGACTCTAGTTGATGATTGCATCTATGTGAGACATTCTCCAGCTTACAAACCTGTGAGATGTGGATCATTGCAGCGATGTGAGTCTTTCTCCAGGTTACAAACCTAAGAGAAAGGCCCTAAGAAGGGTATGTGGTTCCTACCTAAGACAGATTTGGAACGTAGAGATGACCTCCTCCATTCAGAGAGTTGAGAAGAACTCTAGATGATTATCCAGTGGGAAAGGCGATCTGTTGATTTAGACGTGCATGTGGCTGAGCATAAGGTAAACGTGTGAAATCCCAAAGTGTTGGGTGCATCTTCATGTGAAAAGAAATGAATATGATTTATTATCCTCCTCTAAGAAGAATAGTTGACGAGAAACTCCAAATGATTCTCCTGTGTGAGGCAGTGGGAAAGAAGATCTGTAGAGTGGACGTGTCTATGGACGAGCACAGGTAAACGTCTGAATATATGGTTCTTCTGTGTAATGCAGTGATCCAGAGATATGGACATCCCTATGGATGTGCCCCTAGTGGATGAGAACTAGTGGGTGTATCAGATCCCTTGCTATATTTTTCAAGAGTCAAACCTGCCTGTAACCCTAATTGTAATGTAAAGGGTACAGGTCGGCCCCACCTTAATGTGACTAGTAATTAATGTAAAAGATAATTAATATGGTTAATATTAATTATATTATAAGCTATTGAGGTCTTCCATGTTGTGCCAATAGACACTTTTGTTGATAGGTTCAGTTTAGTATAAGTAAAGGTAGATTCCCCATTGTGGAAACATATATCTCACATGAGTTTGGAAATTTCAGCAAGTATGTCTCCTTGGGAAAAGTGTGCACCTCTCTTGGGCACTATTATTCTAGGGTATTAGCACCCTCTTGTGTGTTAGATATTATTGGTGGTGAAGGTATTTCTCTTCAAGAATATAACAAACAATTTGGTTTGGTTTTCTTCCCTTGTTGAGAAGGGTTTCACATGATACTTCTTGCGTTCTTGTGCATGGTGTTTCTTCTTGTGATCTTGGTTGTTGCAACATTATTGTTTATGGTTAAGTGAAATTCTAAAAATGAAATGAACTTCATGCTTAACCTAGATTATGAAAAATCAATATGGTATCAGGGAATAGGTCTTGAAGAACCCATTGTACAAACAACTTTCAGCCATCCTCTCTCTCTTCTGCAGAAACCATACGGCCCTCCTAGGGTTCCCAAAAAATCCGTATGACCTTCCCTTATGGAGGTTTTCAGCACTTAGCACATGGAAATTGGGGATAAAAATGAAACAGGATTATACAAACTCCTTTAGTGCACCTCCAACAAGCTTCAGATCAAAATTTTGAGCATTTTGAAGTTTTGTCCCTAGGGTTTTGCAAATTTCTGCAGAAATTCAGTATTAGGGTTTCTGCAACTCGTTGAAGGGGCTATTCAGCTCACCAGTGTTCTCTCATCTTTCAAAGGCTTATTTTTGGCAGTCATAAGTCCAACAAAACGTAAAAGTGTTATCCTAGCCTAGTTATTAGGTTTTCTAGCCCAGTTGACAAAGGGTTGTGAATAATCTGAAAATTATGATGAACAAAACTATGATGGAAGTTAAGATGGATGGATCAAGCAACTTCAAGTTTCTGGAAGAAAAGACTTCAAAGGAAGAATTATTGTGGGTAATAAAAAAAGGTGACACTGTGACATACCTCCTTCATGAATATGTCAAGAGGACAAAGATTAGACAAGAGCCATTGGAGAAATCATATCAACACCCCCAGGTATGCACTTGTATATATATTATGTGTATCATTGTCATGGGGGAAATTGCAGGAGGAAGAAACATTTTGTTGAATTCGTGGATCCAGAGGGATCTCAGTGCATTCAGAGGAATAACACACTCAAAGTGAAGACTCCAGGTTTGATTGTTGACATTGGCATTCCTCTAACCTATATTTCTAAAGTTTGCTACCTTACAAGTAGGTGTTGTAGTTGTGACAACAATCCTTAAACTGTTTTAATTCTAGAGATGCACTCATCATTATCCTTTAGTAGATATTCTTGTTCTGGTTCCTCTTGTTTTCTTGTTCCAAGACAGGCTTAAAATAAAGGAAGATTTTTATCCTTCAGAGGGAGTCAAAACTAATTGAGAAAGAGGAAGAATAGAACTATCATTGGGGCAACCAATAATACATGATCAGAATATTTCTATGATTCTATGGGAAGAAGCATGCATGACACAGTATATGTTCAGAACAAGATTCTTCACCAGACTTTGAAAAACATAACTCTCGAAGAAGTATTCATCGGAATGAAGCCTGAGATTGAACACTTTAGGTTATTTGGGTTCCCAGTGTATTTGCATGTACCCAAAGAGAATAAGTCCAAGCTAGATCCTTTAGAAAGAAAGGATACAATGAATCTTCAAGGACATTCCAAATCTACATCCTTGGTTAGAGACAGATTGAGACAAGCAGAGACATTATCCTTGAAGAAGAGATAGTCTTTCAAAGATCTAGATAATCTTAGATGGAGATTGACAGTAAGACAATACCTTATCCCCCTTCAGCAGTTCAGAGGGAGACATACATTATTCTAGTTGATCTAATTGTTCCAGTTGATATGTTCAGAGATATTATAGTAAGGCATAAAATTCCTACCTAGACTCACTCTATAAGAGGAAGAGAAACATACAAACCTCTCAAGGAACATCCCGAGAAAGAAAAATAGATTTTAAAGCTATCCTTCATCCATGAGCCACTTGTTGGCCCTTGACCAAGTTTTGCGTAAACCTTGGTTAGGTTGGGACCAATTTTGAACTTCGACACATTGTTCGAAGAAGGAGTGCCTAGGTAGAGCTGAGATCGTGGATCTCACTTATTTTGCGAGCTATGTGGACCCAGTAAGGGGTTCTCTAGGGTTTTTGTAATGGGTTTATGGGATGTCAGCCCATGGAGTTTACCCATGATTAGGCATTATTGTAAGGGATTGTAAAGGTATAAATAAGTAAGAATGCATGGTAGAAGTAGAATCTTTTATAGAAGAGTGGAGAGCTAAGTGCAAGAAATGTGATTAGCTTTGTGCAAGGGAATGTATGTAAGTAAGGCTCTGTGATTGATAGAGAAATGGCTTTGTGCCTTGACCTAGTTTTGGAAGGAGGATATGGTGCTCGGTGCATAGATATCCTATCGAATGAAAAGCTTGACTCTGTGGATTAGTGCACATGAGTGAATGAATGTAAGATTCAGACGAATAATAAAGAAGGTGAAGCAGTTGGTGGACGTAGCCCCACACTAGGGTGAACCACATATATATTGTGTCTTTGGTTTTATTTGTGTTGTGTTGCTTATGTTATGAATTTGCCTCATTCTTTGATTATTATGTATGATAGATAGATATTTTGTTGCTTAGTGCTTTACTTGTGTTAAGGATAAATGAATGTTAAATATAACTCAGTGCTAAGTGCTCAGGATATATAATCATTTATTGTTACTGTGTCGATCTATCTTTGGGTATGTTCTACGATGTTACTAATATTAGGAAACTAATGCATGTCATCTTCTAAGTGTTAATAGAATACCCTGTGAAGTGTTATTATCACAGATCTATGTACCATCTTGGTTACAGACACATGCGTCTTGTATCCCCCCCTACTTCTACCTCAGGTGAGACTTTTCCTAATTCACAGGTGTCACCGAAAGGGCCGGTAGTTGGGGTTTTGTTGGTTCGATGTTAAGCGTTGAACCTTGGGCCTGCCTTTGTGTCAACAAATGGTTCTGTTATCGGGACTTGAAACTATGATTGTTGGGAACTGAAGTAAAGAAAAGAGAAGCTCTATGTGTAGATCTATTGTTGAAGTGCACAGTACTCTACTTGACTTGTGAATCTTTGTGCTAAGAAAGAAGTCTGATTTGAAGAAAAGAGGCAAGATCTTAAAAGAGGTAAATATTTGTGCTTTGACAAGAGAAAGATAAGTGAAATTTTTTGTTTTGAAATCATGAATTTAATTATGTTTAACAGATTATGTCCTAGTCTGAAGGCTAGGGCGTAGTTCAAAGAAAGAGTTGATATGAGTAAAGTTAATAGAAATGAATAAAGATATGTTATTCCTATGCATAGAAAGAATTTTTGGACTAATAAGTGGATGCAAGAACCTAGAAAAAAAATTTGCAGAGTGCAGGTCCAACACTGTGATCCTAGTACGCAATACAGAAGAGGTTTTGGAACATTTAAAAGGAAAAGAGGATTGCCATTGTGCTATAATTGCATAAGACCAGGACATTGCTAACAAATGCCCTAGTGCGGGTCCTATTTGTCTTTGTTGTAATATTGTTGGTCATGAGATTGAGGATTGTCCAAGGATTATTGCTAAAGTTGAACTAATGAACATGAGACAAGAAAACTATGAAGGAATTCAAGAGACTAAGGTCATGTTAGAGAATCATAAAGAGAAATAATCAGATAAAGCTCAAACTACGTTATTACAGTTGAAAGAAACAATGGATGTTCACAAAGAAGTCAGTTTACCAAAGATCCTGAAAGTAAAATAACACATAAGTGCAAGAATAGAAGACTTCAACATAGACTGTGTCTTGGATGAAGAAACACAAGTGAATATTATGACAGAAGACACTTGAGAAATTTTGGGAGAGCCTACTATGGTACCTTCATTGGCAAGGATAGGCTTTTTAAGGGAAAGATGATAACCTTATGTGGAAGAGTTACTAATGTACCTATTATTATTCATGGAACATCAACTGAAGAGGAAATTGAAGTCATTAAGTTTGTTGAGAATAGTGCCCCTTTCCCACTTTTGTTAGGTAAGACTTGGATTGAGAAGGATCGGATCAAAAGGAAATCAGAGGAAGAATCTACATAAAATAAAAAGAAAGAACTATGGGATTTCATGGATAGAAAAATATATCAACTAATAGAAGAATGAGAGGATAACTTGAAGCAACAGAACAAAGTAACAACGTAGGAGGTACATAAGGCAAGAGAATTAGTTGTCAAGGTTGAAATAATGCAAGAAGGTTTGAAGGACCTATACACTCAAGAAAGAAGTATATCCACCTAGGAAGTATTTAAAGAAGGGATATTAACTTCAGACCCTTTGAGGGCACATTAGCAGTGCGAAGTCACTACGCTATGGGAAGATAAAAAGAAAAATGGAAAGAGGATTCCAGAAATAGTTAGAGAGACTCAGATCATAGGAAAGAAGGCAAGGAAGCTCAATAAAAAGAAAGCTAAGTTGGAAAAGCTACAAGAAGCTACAGAGAATAGATACAAGACTTCGCAAACTGGAACCTCGCAGGAGGTAGGTTCATAGGATTTGAACCTCGTTGGAACAGTAGGACTGCGCAGAATGGGACTTCACCCTGGCAAAGCTATATGACTGTTGGAGGTGCCCCGACCATTAGAATGACGCTCTGGAATGGTTATAAAATGAATTTATGAGAAAATGGACTGCTTTTGGACATTGAGACCGTGCCATAACAGATTGATTCACATTGATGGAAGCATCCCTGGTCATTGGAAGAATCCATTATGAGGCCCCTCTTATTTAACTTGTCGGTGGTTGCGTCGGGACCACTTTTTTCTACCCGTGATTCACTGAACCAAGAAGATAATTTATTGTGTATCGAGATGTGTTATCAGAAACTAGACCTCGTTGTCTATTTGTCTACCCCACTTATCCATTCACCTACCCTGACCTGTCTGTTTAAAATTTAGAATGTCGGGTGAACCTTGTGAATTAGAGAATTATTTCAAGGAAGTAATCAAGAATATAATGGTCAACATACTATTATATGAAGGTGTCTATGCATCGTCGACTAGGAGACTGCAGGCTTCCCCTTTGATTAGACATCATTTTGGTCGTGTCAACCCCGTGACTGAGCAGCAAAGTAAGAACCGCGATGATCTAGCTAATGTGAAGCATATCCCATCCATCCTACCAGAGTATATCTCACCTTT
>ML811763.1:65090-97714 GCA_009831015.1 Picea engelmannii
ATGAACTGGGCAAGTTACCTCGTCAATGAACTAGAGAAAGATTGTCGTGAAGCCCATGATTTGGGATATTAATTCCACTACAACTGGTTGGTCATTTTGATTGCATTTGTCTCTTGGAAAATTCCTGAAGGAGCCACCTTCCCAGAGATCTAACCCTCAGAGTCTTTGGCTGCTAGGTTTTCCACCTTGTGGTACACCAATGACGTGATGAAGTAGTGGAAGTATAATTCCATGTTTCATGCATAATATCATCAATTGAAGGTTTCCATTGAATCATTTTCGTGCATGACACCACGCACCCTGCACCAATACCAACCAATAGAAAAGTGCCACACAGATCTGCATTCCATCTTCATCATTGTGCATCGAGATGAGAACCAAGAAGATTTACAGTCATAATACAAGCTAGAATATGAAGACATGGAACATATTACAAAGGAGTGGCCAGAGGAATTCCTTGTACCCATCATTAATGTGGAACTCTCTGACAGTGACACCATAGGAAGCCCCATAGTCACCTGGGTCGATCATGTCAGACATTCTAGTGGGACGAAGAAGAAGAAAAAGTGGGAGGAAGTCCAAGATATAGAGACTCATGAGGAAGACAACGCCTCTGAAGATAATGGCTCTGACTCACCAGGAGGAGGAGGAGACAAAGAAGAAGAACAAGGAGGAGGAAATGAAGGAGAAGGGAAAGGAGGAGGTGAAGCTACCACCCCTCCACTTGAGGATCCCCCTGTTGGGAAAGTAACACCGCAAAAGAGGAATGTTTCTCCAAAGAAACCTTTGGCAAGGAAGAAGAAGCGTGCTAATAAGGCCCAATTAGAGGCCATGCTCACAGAGGACGATATCAGTTTGGCCAATGGAGCTATGGAGGACGCTTCTGAGGATATCTTGTAGAGATATGGGGAGAAGCAAGAGGATCTATATGGAAGGATAGAAAAGGAATTGAAATAAGTATAGAAAGTTGTTTGTTTGGCCCGCGCAGTACCTATTATGTCACAGATTGCAGAATTGGGTGATGAACTAGCTCAATTGAGAAGACTTGTAGATGAGATAGAAACTCAACTTCAAAATTTCAAGGAAGAGAAAGAGAAGGCTACATAAGCCTTGAAACAAGAGAAAGATGAAGACTTATAACAATTACGAGTAGTGCAGTACAGTGTAGCCACCTATGAAAGTGAGAGAGAATATTTTCAAGCGATGCTCCAGGAGGAAAAATCCCAGCTACAGAGAGAAAAGGAGAAGTTGCTCGTAGAGTGGGCCATGGTCAAAGACGTAGCGAGTAAAGCATGTCACTCTATGCCAGGCTTAGCACAGGAGGAACATGAGTGGATTGAGGCTCAATTAGTGAAGCTCACTAAGACCATCCAGCAGCTTCAAGCCAAGATAACAGAATTGGAGGCCCAAGCAGTACTGAGCACCCCGCAAGAGGTGTGTGACCAGAGGGAGGAAACCGCTAAAAAAATAGTAATAAGGATAAGAGCCCTTGCCTCGAAGTGCAAACAAATGAGTGATAGAAGCATGTAGACATAAGAACACCTCACTAAGGATCCATATCTAATAAAGATGGAAGCACATCTACAGGAGGTGCAACAGTAGGAATTTTTCGTGCAGGCGCAGATGAAGCTTCTCACCGCAATTGAAAAAATGAAAAGATACCAGGAGAAGCACACAATACAACAAAATATCACTGCCCTTCAGGGAAACGTAATGGAAATCACGCAGAAGCTGCAACTTGTCCAAGACGAAGCCTGCAAGGTGTTCGAAGATATTGATGGATAGGACTCGCAATTGGACCAAGTGGTTGCAAAAGTAGAATAGCGCTTGGAAGGGCTTGTTACAGAGCAGACGATATAGGAGCTTGCTGAGAAGGAGGGTCTAGCAAAGAAGCAATTCGAGGTAGTGCAATTTAATCTTGAGGCCTTTGAAGCAACATTGACCAAACTTGAGTGACTTGGGATGAGTCACGAGTGAGTGTTGGGGGCCTGTTGACCCTCGACCAAGTTTTGAGGAAACCTTTGTCAAGTTTGGACCACTTTTGAACTTCGACACATTGTTCAAATAAGGAGCACCCAGGAGGAGATAAGATCACAGATCTCACTTATTTTGTGGGCTATGTGGACCCAGTAAGGGGTTCTTTAGGGTTTTTGTAATGGGTTTACAGAATGTCGGCCCATGGGGTTTACCCTTGATTAGGCCTTATTGTAAGGGATTGTAAAATTATAAGTAAGTAAGAATTAATTGTAGAAGTAGAATATTTTAGAGAGGAGTGGAGAGATAAGTGCAAGAAATGTGATTATCTTTGTGCAAGGGAATGTATGTGAGTAAGGCTCTGTGCTTGATAGATAATTGGCTCTGTGCCTTGACCTAGTTTTGGAAGGAGGATATGGTGCTCAGTGTGTAGATATCATGTCTAATGTGAAGCTTGAATCTATGGCTTAGTGAACAGGAGTGAATGAATATAAGATTCATATTAATAATAAAGAAGGCGAAGTGGTTGTTGATGTAGCCCCACACTGGGGTGAACTATGTATATCTTGTGTCTTTGGTTTTCTTTGTGCTATGTTGTTTATGTTATGAATCTTCTCAGTGCTTTGATTATTATGTATGATAGATAGATATGTTGTTTCTTAGTGATTTACTAGTTTTAAGGATAAATGAATGTTAGATCTAACTTAGTACTAAGTGCTCAGGATATATAATCAATTATTGTTACTGTGTCAATCTATCTTTGGGTATGTTATGCAATGTTACTAATATTAGGAAACTAATGCATGTCATCTTCTAAGTGTTAATAGAATACCTTGTAAAGTGTTATTATATTCATATATATGTGTCCCAGCTTGGTTACACACACCTTCATCCTATAACCCCCTCTGCTTCTACCTCGGGTGAGACTTTGCCTACTTTGCAGGTGTTGCTTAAAGGGTCAGTAGTCGGGGTTTTGCTGGTACATTTTTAAGCATTGAACCCTGAGTATGCCCCTATGCCAACACCACTATATTGATGTTGTGCCTCCTTGCCTTAGAGAAGAAACAGGAGAATAGGTATGGCAAGATGCCATAATAGAAGAATACTAGCATATATTAAAGAATTATGTATAAGATATTATTCAGGGACAAGAAGAGAAGTTTGTAGTAACTTCCAAGTGGATCTATAATATCAAGCATGCAACTGATGGAAGTGTCAAGAAATACAAAATGAGATCTATAGCTAGAGGTTTCTCACAAACAGAGAGAGTTTTCTATGATGAGACACTTGATCCAGTAAACCCGATACACTTCCATCCATACTATATCATAAAGATATATTCTTGATGAGTTTGGATTTCAGCAAGAGTGTTGTTGATCCAAACCTATATTATTACAGTGTTGGTGATGAGAACCTGATTTTTTTGACTTATTCAGAAAGCCTTGTTGTTGGATACAAGTAATCCTTGACTTATGAATTCAAGATGAAGAATCTGAGTATGATGCATTACTTCTTGGGACAAGAAGTATGATAGATGACTGATGAGATTTTTCTTGAGTCAAGAAAAATATATAGTGAAAATATTAAAGAAGTTCAGTATGAAAGAATGCAAAATACACCATGATGGATTTAAAGAAAAATATTGATGATGATTTAGATGAGACTAATCCATAGCTGATTGGATCATTGATGTATCTAGTTAACACTAGACTTGATTCATGTCATGTAGTGAATGTGCTTAGTCATTCCATGAGTCAATAGATACTGACTCACTAGAAAACAACAAAACATGTATTGATATATATACGAGACACAGTTGGATATGGCCTGAGATATGCCTCCAGTGTGAACTTGAGTTTGCAAGATATGTCGATTCAGATTGAGTAGAAAGTACAGTGGACTGTAAGATCACATCTAGTTATTGTTCTACCAAGAAGTTTGCCATGGTTTCTTGATACAGTAGGAAACAAAACTCTATGGCCTTGGGTACCATAGAGGCAAAGTACATATCATAGAGTGTGTGAAGCAATGTGGCTTCACAAGCTTCTGACAGATTTACTTGACCATGAGATGGATCCTATGATGATAACCAAGAGTTGTGTGTCTTTTCCTTGAGAACCCAGTGTCTCATGATGGATAGAAACATGATGAGATGAAATATCCTTATATCAAAGATATGATGCAGAGGAAAATTGTACACATGCAGTACCTTCCTACACATGAGCAGATTATAGACATCTTCACCAAAATAACTTGCTGAAGAAATCCTTCCTAGTTGAGAGGGTGTTTTGATGACTCCATCCAAGACAAAATTGAAATCACATCCGTGTGAGACTTGGCATGATAAAGAATGACTCCCTAGATGAGAGGGAGTGTTGATGATTACATCTATGTGAGACATTCTACAGCTTACAAACATGTGAGATGTGGATCATTGCATCTATGTGGGTATTTCTCTAGCTTACAAACCTGAGAGAAATCCACTAAGAAGGGTACATGGTTCCTACCTGAGATAGAGTTGGAACGTAGAGATGACCTCCTCCATTCAGAGAGTTGATATGAACTCCAAATGATTATCCAGTGGGAAAGGTGTTATGTTGAGTTAGACATGCATGTGGCTGAGCACAAGGTGAACATGTGAAATCCCAAAGTGCTTGGTGCATCATCATGTGAACAGAAATGAAGATGATGTATTATCCTCCTATGAGCAGCAGAGTTGATGAGAAACTCCAAATGATTCTTATGTGTGAGGCAGTGGGAAAGAAGACCTGTAGAGTGGACGTGCATGTGGACATGCAGAGTTGAAAGTGTGAAGATCTGGTTCTTTTGTGTAATGTAGTGAGATGGAGATATGGAAATCCCTATGGATGTGCCCCTAGTGGATGAGCACTAGTGGGTGTATCAGATCCCTTGATATATTTTTCAAGAGTCAGACTTTTCTGTAACCCTAATTGTAATGTAAAGGGTACAGTTCGGCCCCACCTTAATGTGACTAGTAATTAATGTAAAAGATAATTAATTTGGTTAATATTAATTAGGCCATCCCTATTGTTCCAATAGACAATTAAAAGATAATTAGGTCGGCCCTGTTTTGTCAATAGACACTTTTGTTGACAGGTTTAGTTTAGTATAAGTAAAGGTAGATTCCCCATTGTGGAAACATATCTCTCACATGAGTTTGGAAATTTCAGCAAGTATATCTCCTTGGGAAAAGTGCACACCTCTCTTGGGTGTTAGTCTTATAGGGTTTAAGAACCCTCTTGTGTGCTAGGTATTATTGGTGGTGAAGCTATTTCTCTTGAAGAATATAGCAAAGGATTTGGTTGGGTTTTATTCCCTTGTTGAGAAGGGTTTCCCAGGATACTTCTTATGGTCTTGTGCATGGTGTTTCTTCTTGTGATATTGGTTGTTGCAACATTATTGTTTATGTTTAAGTGAAATTCTAAAAATGGAATGAACTTCATGCTTAACCTAGCTTATGAAAAATCAGCAACTCTGAATTCCTTCCTCTGAACACAAATTAATAGTCTCCATGTGTTACCTTTCTAGACATCGAATAAAGGTATCGAAGAGGAATATTATGTTTTGATACTCCGATTTAGGAGTGTTAAAACAACTCTTCTCCACTAGACTATGAATACCTTCCTTCGGACACTAATCAATACTCTCCATGTGTTACCTCTAGATTCCTCAATAAGGATCACCCTGAGTTAAACTCCACCGTTGGTCTAGTCCTGCTTCAGGCCCACTTTGTCTTTATCTGGTGCACTCTTTCTCGACCCCGAATAACCCACAAACCATTGATTTACCTTTCTATCGAATGGTTAGATTTCATTCAGACTTCGGACGTTGGGTTGCTTCGGGACTTCATGCCTTTAGCCCTGCTTATCCTATCCTTTCACTTCATCATCGACGGTTGAGATTTAATATAAGGTTTGGGTTTGATATAATGGCCTAGATATTTCTCAAAGTATCCTGCATGATTTCTACAGTGCTATCTCTTATGAGATTTGATCTTATCACTCTCATCACATGCACTATGTTACATTAATGACAATATCATACCATTGTGTTTGACATTCTCCCCCTTTGGAATTAATGGTAACCTTTTCTTTGAAATCTTATTTTTATTTATGTTTCTTATCAATTTCCTCCCCCTTTGATAGAAATGACAGAAGGGATATTTCTTCCCTCCCCCTGAGGCGACGCTCCCCATGTCCATGTGCCCCTTTCTTCCAATGCAATTTTTGTGGTTTTAATGAGGTATGTGAATTACTCACAATTTCTGTTGAATATTTTCAATGGTACTCCTCAGCAAAGGTTTTGTGAATATGTCTGCAATTTATTCTTTGGTGTCCACATACTCTACTTTAACCAATTTTTGAGCAACCTAATATCTTAAGAAATGGTATTTGATTAGGATGTGTTTTGTTTTAGAATGCATTATTGGATTTTTAGAGATGTTTATGGCACTAGTGTTATCACAGTTAATAGTAATGGGATCATCATATCTTATTTGTAAATATTCTAATGTTTTCTTCATCCAAAGAACTTGTCTACAATAGCATTGTATGTTTCCTCTATTGTGGATAGTGATGTGGATTTTGTTTCTTACTTAGCCATACTACTAGACATTTTACTAGAAAAAATTCTCCTCCACTGGTGCTTTTCCTATCATATATACTACCAACCTAATATGCATCAATGTATGCATTTAATGTAAAGTATTTATCGTTTGGATACCATAATCCAAATTCTAAGGTCCCTTTAAGATATATGAATATTCCTTTTACTGCTTTTAGATGAGTTTCCCTAGGTGCATATTGAAATCTTCCCACTAGTCCTATATCTTGCATGATGTCAGGTCTAGTTCCTGTCAAAAAGGGCTTACATCCAATAATTGATCTGTACATAGTTTGATCTACTTTTGGTGAGTCATCATCTAGGCTTTGATTACATCCAGTGACCATGAGAGTAATTACAAGTTTATTGTCTTTCATTTGGAATTTCTTCAACATTTCCTTGATATGTTTAGTTTGAGAAATAAATATTCCTTTTTATGATTGAGTAAGTTTTAAACCTAAGAAGAAAGATAGTTCTCCCAGCATAGACATTTCAAACTCTTCTTCCATTTAAGTTTCAATTTTATTGCTCATTATAGTAAGATTACTCTCAAATATGATATCATCGACATATACTACCACAACAATCAAATTTTGATCTTCAATTTTGATTTATAAGTTGTTGTTAGTAGTCCCTCTCATATATCCTTGTTTTTCTGGGTACTGATCTAGCCTTGAAAACTATGTTTTGGGGGCTTTCTTAAGACCATACAAAGTTTTATTTATCTTGCATACATAGTCTTGATTTTTTGTTAACATGAATCCTTATGGTTGTTCAACACAGACTTCTTCTTCTAGTGTTCCATTCAGGAATGTTGACTTGACATCCATATGATAAATCTTGAAATTAATGAAGCATGAAAAATCCAAGAACATTTTGATGACCTCTAGTCTTGATATTGGAGCAAAAGTCTCTTCAAAATAAATACCTTCAACTTGAGCATACCCTTTGCAAACTAATCTGGATTTTTTATTTATAATCTCCCCATTTCCAATTAGTTTGTTCTTGAAGATCCTCTTAGTTCCTACCACATTCTTTTCCTTAGATCTTGGAACTAGTTCCCAAGTATGGTTCCTCTCTATCTAGTCAAGTTATTCATTCATTGCCTTTGTCCAGTCTTTACTTTTGTTGTCTTCTTTAAATGATTTAGGTTCTATCATAGAAAACATTGTCTATTCTGAGTCAAATGCGAGTTTCCTTCTTGTTTATCTCCAATGATCTGACTCTCAGGATGATTCTTTTGAACTCTTTTTGATGGAGCATTTGGAAAGGGTGTTTCTTCATTGTCTTCCTCATCAGTATAAGGTTCACTTTCCTATGTTTCTTTATCATCATCTTCTTACTGAGATTCTTTATCATTTTCATTATCAATTTTTGATATGTCTTGGGATATGCTTGTTGGCCCTTGACTAGGTTTTGAGGAAACGTTGGTCATGCTTGACCACTTTTGGGACTTTGACAGGTTGGTCGAAGACGAAGTGCCCAGGCGAAGAGGAGATCACGGGATCTTGCCCCCTTTTGTGGGATTTTTGGGTTTTAGGGTTTATGTAACGGGTATGGGATGTCAGCCCATGGTTCTTACCCATGTTTAGGCCCCTTTTGTAATGTATAAATAAGTAGTTGGGCGATGTAATAAAGATACCTAGTAGTTACTAGTCATTGATCGGCTTAGTGCATGGCTAGTTGCCTTTGTTCAAGAATGTGTTAAGGTTTCTAGAACTAAGTGCAAGTGTTTTGTAAGTGCTTTGAGCAAAGACTATGTAGACGCTTTGTGCTTGGACCTAACTTGAGGAAGGAGGATCCAACGAGGTGGCACGCAGATCTCTTGTCCTATGTGTATTTGGTTTTGTGGCTTGGTGCATGTAAGGAGATTGGAAGAGACTAATAAGAAGAGAAGAACATTCATGGACGTAGACCCACACTGGAGTGAACCACGTATATCCTATGTCGATGTGCTTTGTGCTATGGTGTTCATGTTGTTTATGTACTTAATTGCTTAATCTCAATGTATGATATATCCAGTTGATGCTTAGTGCCTTATGATGTGAATGAGTGTTAGATCTACTATGATGTTATGTGTTGAATGGTTAGATATGCTTGGATCTCGGTTGTTACTATGTTGATCTATAATTAGAGTTTTAACCTGTGATGTGAATAGGGGTTAAGGACTAATGAATGTTAATTGATAAATTCTCTGTTAAGTATTGTGATTACGGATCTGTGTCCCATATAGGTTTCAAACACCTGAGTCCTACAAAACCCCCTGTCTCTACCTTGTATGAGACTTCTTCTGCTTCGCAGGTTTTTCTAAAAGGGATGGTAGTTAGGGTTTTGTTGGTGCATTTTTGAAGTGTTTAACCCTGGGTCTACCCCTATTCCAACAAATGGTTCTGTTGTCGGGACGTGAAACTGTGATTGTTGGGAACTGAAGAAAAGAGAAATCTTTGTGTGTATATCTGTTGTTGTAGTTTGCAGTATTCTACTTGAATTTTAAGCTCTGTGTTAAGAAGGTAATCAGATATGAAGAAAAGAGGTAATATCTTAGAGCTTTGTGCTCTGGAAAATGTAAGATAAGTGGAAATTTTTGTTTCGAAATAATGGATCTAGGTATGTTTGATAGATTGTGTCCTAGTATAAAAACTAGGGAACATCTAGAAGAAAGAAGATTTGATATGAATAAATCTGATAGAAATAATGAAAGATACGGTATTCCTATGCATAGAAAGAATTTTTGGACTAAGAAGTGGATGCAAGATCCTAGAAAGAATATTTTGTAGATTCATCATTGTGATCCCAGTGTGCAGTACAGGAAAGGTTGGGGATCATTTAAGAGAAAGAGAGGATTGACTCTTTTTTATAGTTGCAGAAGACTGGGACATCATGCTAAGGAATTCTCTGGTACAGGTCCTATTTATCTTTGTTGTAAATTTGTTGGTCATGAGGTTTTGGATTGTCCTAGAATGATTGCTAAATTTGAAAAGATGAATATGAGACAAGAAAACCATGAAGAATGTTAAGAGACTAAGGATATGCTAGAACACCAGAAAGAATCAGAGACTATATTATTGCAGATGAAAGAAGCACTGAGTGATCATAGAGACATCAGTTTACCAGAGATCTTAAAAGAGAAGGAGTGCATAGAAATAAGAATAAGAGACTTCAACATAGACTGTGTTCTGGATGAGAAAACACAGGTGAATATCATGATAAAAAGTACTTGGGAAATTTTGGGAAATCCTGCTATGATTCCTTCATTATGAGGAATAGGATTGTTTAAAGGAAAGATGATAACCCTATGTGGAAGACTTACTCATGTACCTATGGTTTCTCATGGAGAATCGATGGAAGAAGAATTCGAGGTCGTTAAGTTTTTTGAGAATAACACTCCTTTTGTACTTTTGTTAGGAAGGACCTAGATTAAGAAAGATCAAATCTGAAGGAAAGAAGAAGAGGAAGCCATAGAACAGAAAAAGAAATAATTAAGGGACTTCATAGCCAAGAAAATAGAACAACTAAGAGAAGAAAAAGAGGACAAGTTGAAGCAACTGAGGGCCAGAGACCTAGTTGTCAAAGCTGAAAGAACACAATAAGGCTTAAAGAACCTATCCATGTAGGAGAGAAGAGAACCCATGCCAGAAATAGTAAGAGAAGAAGTGTTACCCTCAAACCCTTTGAAAGACCCTCAGTAGTGTGGAATTACTATACTAAGAGTAGATAAGAATAAGAATGGAAAGAGGAGTCCAAAGAATCAAATCACCGGAAAGAAGGCCAGAAATCTCAGTAAGAAGAAAGAAAATCTAGAAACATTGCACGAGGTTCCAAAGAAGACTTCACAAAAACCAGGCTTACAGAAATTGAACATCATTGGAACAACAAAACAGCATAGAAGAGAAATTCAACTCGATGAAGCAATATGACCGTTGGAGGCATCCTGACCATTAGAACGACACTTCGAAACGGCTAGAAGTGTAGTTATTGACCGGAAAAATCACGATTGGACCATTGGGACCATGCCATAAAGTATGGATTGAGGCATTCCTGGTCGTTGGAGGAATTTGTTACGAATTTGTCCATTTAATCCGTTGAATGTCTCACTGGGGACAATTTTGCAAATTGTGATCATCTGAGCCCACATAGAACTGATTTCTATCGTGTTGTGCTTATTGAGACCTCGCCACCCATTTTTCTTACCTTGAGCATATGTTCGCCTACCCAAGCATTTGACCATGAGTGTATATGTCAAGAAAACATAGCATAATATAGAAGTTCGTAGAAGAAATCTTGATTGACCTTATGGCTGAGAAGGTCATGTCCGTAGGAGTACAGGCCTCATCGGTGGGAGGATTGCAAGAATCCCCCACAACTGCATGACGATCCAGTCGATCTGGACCATCTTGAATCGCAATGGAGAAAAGAAGAAAGCACCGCGATGACCTGGTGAGTTCAAAGCTCATCCCATCAGTCTTGCCTGACTACATCCCACCCCTGGCTGGTGTAGTTAGTCGTGATAGTGTTCTAAGAGATTTCAAGCACACCCTCATCATTGCATACCTCCTGAAGGGGATACACGCAGTGGGAACATAGCTAGGACTAATCCCTGACCTTAAGATCAGTGACTTTAACCTGGGAGATAGGAAGAATTGTGCGCTTCTCGCACTACATAAGTACTTGAAAAATACAACGGGGAAGAAGCCGAAGATAGTCCCCCAGCCATGGAATAAGGAGATTGCGAGGTCCACCATCCTTAACGTAATGAAGATACCCCACTTAAGCAGACATCAAGAGGTTAACGTGTGCGTTAAAATCCTCCTGTCATGCTACCATGGAGGTTATCTATGGTTAGAGAAACGTGTGACTGTGGATCCAGTGTTGATCCACATGATCACTGGATTAATCATGCAGGGACCGGATCCTCAGAAATTATACCCAGGGAAGGTTGCAGATCGTGCCTTGGCATAGCGAATAAAGCACACCTATTACAATGTGGAGAAGAGTAAGCAAAGATACAAGGTAGCCTCTATCCAAGATGGTGCAGTGAACCTATCTTGCCAGTTGATCGTTGGTAAGCTCGTCAGGAAGAACAGACCAAATCAAGTCATGGGGTTCGTCGTTGACCTCGCAGGAAAGTGTGTTGAAGGGATGTAGATGAACTAGGTGAGCTACCTCATCAACCAATTGGAGAAGGATTTTCGTGAAGCACAGGACCAAGGCTACGAGTTTCACTTCAACTGGTTGTTGATTCTTGTTTCCTTTGTCACTTGGGAGATGTTGGAGGGAGTGACCTTCCCTGAAGTTGAGCCATCTGAACCACTGGCTGGGAGGTTCACCACCTTGTGGTATTCGAGCGATATGGTGAAGCAGTGGCAGTCGAACATTATCTTCCACATTTACTACTTACATCTCACGCAAGCCATTGAGTCATTCCCCTGAATGACTCTGAATACCTTACATACTTACAGGCCAATAGTGAAGCTCTGAGTAGATAGACACTTCATTTACATTACTGCGCACAGAGATGAAAGAAAGGAGGATCTGCAGTCATATTACAAATTAACCGATGAAGACATGTAGGAGATAACCAAGGAATGGTCAGTTGAATTCCTTGTACCAGTCAATCAGAAAGAGCTCTCTAACCCCAATATCATTGAAATTCATGTGGTCACCCAAGAAGAATATGATGGATTGAGCAACACCAAGAAGTAGAAGGAGAAGGAAGAGGTGTAGGAAATAAACAGCGCATCGAAGGAAACTGCATCTGATTCACCTAGAGGAGGAGGAAACGACGAAGTAAACTAGGAAGATGAAGGGGAAGAAGACAAGTAGGAAAAGGGCAAAGTGACATCGCCTAAGGATCCTGTTACAAAGGCTGAGACATCAAAGAAAAGAAATGTTTCTCCGAAGAAATCCTCAGTGCAGAATAATTCACGAGCCAGCAAAACATAGTCACAGACTATGTTCACAGTGGATGAAATTGACCTCATCATTGCAATTGTAGCAGACACTTCAGAGGATATTTTGCAATGAAATGAAGCCAAGCAGGAAACGATGTATGATAGGATCGAGGCAGAGCTGAAAAGGGTACAGCAAGCCCTCTATTCGATATGTGCAGTGTTCACTGAGTCATCATCATCAGAAGGTGCAAAATTAGGGGATGAGCCCACCCAATTGTGAACGATAACAGATGTTACAGAGGCTCATCTTTGACGAGTACAGGAAGAAAAGGAGAAGGTCACAAAGGCCTTGAAGCAAGCAAAGAAGGAAACCCTAGAGAAACTTCTTGTTGTGAAGCAAGAGAAAGATGACCTCCGAGTGAAGTTTGAAGAGGATAGAGAGCAGATCTGGAGAAAAAAAGACCAATTGCTCATGGAGCAGATTGCGGTCAAGGAGGTAGTGGCTAGAGCACTTCGCTTTGTGCCAGGCTTGGCCCAAATGGAAGAGGAGGAAGATGAGAGCCAAGTGGGAAAGATCATTGAAGCCACTCAGTAGATTAAAGCGAGAGTAGCAGAGCTAGAACTGCAAGTAGTGTCGAGCAATCCGTAGGAAGTGCATGCTCAACGGGAAGAAACTGTCAGGGGCACATTCAAAAGAATCAGGGCGTCGACCGCAGAATGCAAGACACTCAATAACCAAAGTGTGCAAACTTATGAGTGCCTTGTAGAAGACCCAGATTTGAGGAGATTGGAGGCACAACTCTAGCTAGAGAAGCAACAAGTGTCTACAGTGCAAGCGTGGTTGAAGTTGCTTACCACAGTGGAGAAGATGAAAAGGTTGCAGGAGCAGTGCCCAGTTCAGCAACAGGTCAATACCATTCAGAGTAGATTCATGGAAGTGACCCAGTGACTCATACCAGTGCAAGACAAAGCCTGCACCCTCTTTGAAGAGATCAAGGGACAAGGTGAATAGATGGAACAAGTGGTCACCACGGTGGAACAACACTTGGAAGGGCCTGGCACCAAGAAATTCATTCAAGATTTCATCGAGGAGGAGGCTCTGATGAAGCAGTAAGTCAAGGTAGCTCGAGCCAAGCTCAAGGCCTTTGAAGAAGAGTTTCCCAAATCATAGTGACTCTGGACAAATCATAGGTGAGTATTGGGCACCTGTTGGACCTTGACTAGGTTTTGAGGAAACATTGTTCATGCTTGACCACTTTTGGGATTTCAACAAGCTAGTCGAAGACGAAATGCCCATGCGAAGATGAGATCATGGGATCTCACCCCCTTTTGCAGGATTTTTGGGTTTTAGCATTTATGTAATGGGCATGGGATGTCGGCCCATGGGTCTTACCCATGTTTAGTCCACTTTTGTAATGTAGAAATAAGTAGCTAGGTGATGTAAGAAAGAGACCTGGTAGTTACTAGTCATTGATCGGCTTAGTGCATGGCTAGTTGGATTTGTGAATGAACGTGTTAAGGTTTGCATAATTAAGTGCAAGTGCTTTGTGCACAGACTGTGTAGAGGTTATGTGCTTGGACCTAACTCAAGGAAGGAGGATCCAGTGAGGTGCACGCAGATCTCATGTCCTATGCGGAGTTGGTTTTGTGGCTTGGTGCATGTAAGGAGATTGGAAGAGACTAAGAAGAAGAGAATAATATTGGTAGATGTAGCCCCACACTAGGGTGAACCACATATATCCTGTGTCGATGTGCTTTGTGCTATGATGGTCATGTTATTTATGTACTTAATTTCTTAATCTATATGTATGATAGATCCATTTGATTCTTAGTGCTTTATGATGTGAATGATTGTTAGATCTACGATGATGTTATGTGTTGAATGGTTAGATATGCTTGGATCTTGGTTGTTACTGCATTGATTTGTAATTAGGGTTTTAACCTGCGATGTGAATAGGGGTTAAGGACTAATGAATGTTAATTACTAAATTCTCTATTAATTATTGTGATCATAGAATTGTGTCCCAGCTAGGTTGCAGACACCTGATTCCTGCAACCCCCCTGCCTCTACCTCAGGTGAGACTTTATCTGCTTCATAGGTGTTGTCGAAAGGGTCAGTAGTTAGGGTTTTGTTGGTGCATTGTTGAAGCGTTGAACCCTGGGTCTGCCCCTGTGCCAACAATGATCTTCTTTACTTTTAGATCATCTATATTTACTTTGGCACTTTCCATGATATTTAGTAGTATAAGGTTATAACATTTGTATGCTTTCCTATTAGGTGAATAACCTAAAAATATGCCTTCATCGTATCTTGGATAAAACTTTCCCAAATTATCTTCTCATTCTTAATGTAACATTTACTTCCAAAAACTCAAAAGTGTTTTACATATGTTGGTATGCCAAACCATAGTTCATAAGGAGTTTTGTCATGGTTGGGTCTCAATTGAGCTCAATTAACTATGTGGATTGTTGTCTACATTGCATCTCTCCAAACAATTTCTAGAAGCCTGGATTCATTTAACATGGTTCTTGTAGCTTATTTGATTGTTTTGTTTTTCCTCTCCACCACTCCATTCTGTTGAGGAGTCCTGGGAGATAAAAAAATGTCTTATGATACCATGATTTTCACAAAATTTAATAAACTCTTTAGTGTTGAATTATCCTCCGTTGTCTTATCTCAGACATTTAATTTTGAGATATGTTTCATTCTCTACGAGGACTTTGTATGTTTTAAACTTCTTAAAGGCTTATGATTTTTCCTTTAGAAAGTATAACCAAGTCATTCTTGTGTAATCATCAATGATAAACATAAAATAATGTTCTCCATAAATACTTTTAGTTATGTTAGGTCCACATAGATCTGTGAATAAGTTCCAATGGTTTTGTTTGATCCGGATTATTTTGAGAATGACATGAAGACAAAAATATAACTGATATGTAACAAGGAAATACACAGAGATAATGCGGAGAACATAGAAATGTAGTGAAACCCAACTTCTATTAATGAACAAGATAGAGAAAAACATTGTAGAACAAAAATTGGCAGGATGGGGTAGCTTATCTCTGAAAAGAAAGAGATGTTGGCTACGCTTCATTTGCAACAAGATTTACATCACATTCCATCGCGTGCTTGAAGGGCCTCCTTCACCTCAATTATATATGAGAGAGTGAGAGGAGAACAATTTCCATGATGCATGTAGGATAAATTGGACTAGGTTTATAAAATGTCATAGGCATGCATGAAAAACACTAGAACTTCCCAGGATGTCACCCATCTCAGTACTACTCTAGCCTAAGTGTGCTTAATTACGGAGTTCTAATGGGATACGGTGCATTAATGCTATGTTGTATGCATGTACATAATACCACTAGGAAATCATTACATGATGTCTGTAATTAAAAAATGAAGATGACATTACATTCCATTCCCCATCAAAAGGGTGAATATCATGGTTTATCAAAACCACAAGCTCAAAATGGTGATTCAATGGATGGCCACCGAGATATATCTAGATCATTCCTCCCCCATTAGGAATAAATGGTCCCCATTGTGTCAAGTTCCCATGGGAGATGGGGATACTTCTACTAAATCTGAAGCTTGGTGTGTTGCCTACTTTGTTGAAGAAGTTATCCTACTTAGCTTGTTGAAGGTTGTCATGAACCTATTGATGGAGGGGTGGGATTTGTTCAACCAATATAGCTACATGATCTACCTGAGTGTGGGAGGACTCTATCGGTGAAGATGCAACATGAAGAGTATGAAGGGTTTTGTTATAACCTTGCTTGATTGGGCAGTGTGGAGGCACCCTCGTAGGTGCAGCAAGAACCTCTTGGTACTCTTCTACAATCTTATCGATATGCTTCTGCTGGATAGAAAGTTCTTGGGTTGAGGCTATAGTGGTTGAAGTTTCCTTTTATTCACCTTTTGACCGGATTGTGAAGATGCTAAACTTTTCAATATGAGCAATTACATTTTGGCATTGTTTTGGTGGGACAATAGTTGGAACTACCTCTAGTATCCTGTATAGATGACCCCCTAGAGTAATTCAATGATGTTGTGGGGTCAAGACTCATAAACAACATTACGTATCCACATATATGGTTGTCCTAATAGAACATCACAAACTTCCAATGGGGAAACATCACACAATACCTCATCCTTAAAGGATTTGATGCCATAGGACAAGCGACATTGATGGCTGACACAAAGATCTTGACCTTGGAAAAGCCACGCGATGTTGTATGGATGTGGGTGTGGTGTTGTTGGAAAATCCAACTGCTTGAAAACCTCTACTGATATGATGTTCTTTTGGCTTCCGCTATCAACAATAAAATGCAGTGGGGTCCCCTTCACCCACATCTATGAATGGAAGAGTTGCTCCCCCTCCTTAGGATCCTCTTATGGTTGGATTGTTGCAGTTGTGATAGTAGCAGTGGGTTATACATCAATGATTTGTCTCCTTTTATTATTTTTTGAATCAAGTTCCAAGTCAGGGTTTGACTCTTTGTCTTTGAGCTCGGCCACCAATGAATGTATTGAGAGGCATTCATCAGTGTTGTGACAAGGGTTGTTGTGGAACTCACACCACTTTACGGTGTCTTTCTTAGAATTTTTGTTCCCCTTATTTGTTTGCATATGGGACTAGATCTCTTGAGGTTGGACTTCCTTGCTTTGTCCTTCATTATGTGAGTTAGATTTTCTTTTTCCATGCTTCTCCCACTTACTCTCCTGCTTGAATTTCTCCTCAATTTTGACTGCATATCGATAAGCAGCTCCTAGTGAGGAGATGTCCAAGAAATCCATCTCTATTTGGATGTACCTATGTAGACCACTGTAGTACTTCAAAACCAAGTGTCACTTAGAGTATTTAATACCCAACTTTGAGTGCAAGGTATGAAATATGTCAATGTACTTCGACGTCGTCTGGTCTCTTTATGATGCAGAGATGTCCATCTGATGTATTGGTCATCATAGTTTTTGACAGGATATAAATACTCCTTTAGGGAATCTACAAAGGCCTCCCAAGTGGGTTCTCTCCGAAATAGTGTAGATTCATCTGCGGTGTACCTCTCCTAGTAACCTTCCCACCAAGATATGACACGAGGAAGGGATTTAAGGAGCGCGAAGGTGATCTTTTAACTGTCGATTTTTTTTTGGACAGAGTAATAACCTTCTATCATGTTCAACCATTTTTCTAGAGCATCTACATCTATCTGGCCTTCAAATAAATGGATATCAAAATTGACTTGTACCTTGAAGGGTGTCGCACTTGCGAAATGTCTTCTTGTCGAGGATTCCTCAGTCACTGCCATTGGTAGTCTTCGAAGGATCTGAGCAAAGTTGTCCATCATCTCATTCCTATGTTGCACGAGGGATTCCTTGAGAAACATATTGAAATTATATCATGCTTTGTCATCTCTCTTTTCTTCCACCATGGGAGGTTGCTTGTGCTGGCGAGAGAAGTTGTCCTCAAGTGAAACTAGCTCTAGACCCAACTCTTTATACCTTGACCTCGTCAAGGACCTTCTCGGATACCACTTATCTGGATTATTTTGAGAACAACATGAAGAAAAAAATATAATGGATATATAACAAGGAAATACATAGAGATAATGCAGAGAACATAGAAATATAGTGAAAGACAACTTCTATTAATGAACAAGAGAGATAAAAACATTGTAGAACAAAAACTGGTATAAAGGGTAGCTTATCTTTGAAAAGAAAGAGATGTTGGCTATGATTCATTCACAACAATATTTACATCACACTTAATTGCATACTTGAAGGGCCTCCTTCACCTCATGTATATATGAAAGAGTGAGAGGAGAACATTTCCCATGATGCATGTGGGATAAATTGGACTAAGTTTATAAAATACCATAGGCATGCATGAAAAACACTTGGACTTCCCAGGAAGTCGCCCATTTGAGTACTACTATAGCCTCAACATGCTTAAATATGGAGTTCTAATGGGATATTGTACATTAACTCTATGTTGTAGGCATGTACATAAGACCACTAGGAAATCATTACATGATGTCTGTAATTAACAAATGAATATGACATTACATTCAATTCCCCATCAAAAGGGTAAATATCATGGTTTATCAAAACCATGGGCTCAAAATGGTGATTCAATGGAAAAGGTGGATGGCCACTGATATCTATCTAGATCATTGTTGTAGAATGATCTTTTTTTTTAAACTAACTCTTGTTTTCTTCCCTATTTGACAATGTTTACAAATAGAGTCTAAAGTCTTAATAACTTTTGGCGGATCCCTTAATGCCTCCTTATTATTGGCTTTGATTAAGTTATCAAAGATTAAATGTCTGAACCTTCAATTCCATATCCAACTTTCATGTCCTTGACTTAAACAATAGTTTTCTTCTTCATCCATATCAAGGATGTACACATTGCTAGATGTTCTTGGTGCAACTACTACTAGCTTTCTGGTATCTTTTCTTTTGATCTCACATTTCTAAGAATCGAAGGTAAGTATGTGACCCTGATCACATGTCTAACTCACACTTAGGATATTAGGCTCGATATTTTCTACCAGAAGTACATTTTCTTCTTTGGTCTTGTTATTCCCTAGGCTGACAGTGCCTTTTCCCAATATATTGGTTGACACATTATCTCCAAAGGTGACTTTTCCTTTTTATTTCTTCTTTAACTGGGGAATTTTTTTTTGATCTCCATTCATGTCCTTAGAACATCCACTGTCTATATATCACTGACATCCTTGGTTTTTCACATATAGGACTTTACACTCTATTTTCTTTATTTTCTTTTTCTTCCACACCTTTTGATTGTTGGGAATATTTATCTTTTTGTCATACTTTGACAATCTACATTCATTGGCTTCATGACCATAGTTGTTGAATTTGTAACATTCAACATTGTAGTCTTGTAAGGGAGAGAATGAGTTATAATTTATTCTTTTTTCATTATTCTTATATTTTTCATATCTTTGAAAATTTATTGGATTGTACTTTCTATAAGCTTTACAATGTATTGATTTATATCCAAAATTATTGCAGGAATAACAATATCCAAGGAAGATATATTGATTTATGTTAGAGGGATTCCTTCTAATGATTATATTCTTCTTGTCATATTTTTCTTTAGTAGGGAGTGCATATTTCTATTTATTTGGGACAGTCTTCAATGGTATTATCATTTCCTTATTATCTTCTCTTCTTAAGGAGTTCTTAAGAGCATATCCATAGCTGATTGGTTGTTTGTTATTCTCTTGTTCTGTAGAGGGATCATATCTCAGTCCTATATTATCATTTTATGATCTCTAACTACTAAGTATGTTGTTCAGTATTTTTGAGTTTTTTTCAAAATTCAACTGAATGTCTCGTTTTTCTAGTTTCCCTTTTAGTTGAACTATTTCATCCTCCAATATATTACATGTTTGTTGTTTTTCATTGAGTTCCTTATTCAATATTTATTCTTTTCTTTTGGCTTCTTGGAGTTGGGTTTTTAACTCAATAATTGATTATTATGAATCACTAATGGTTTTGGAAACATCCTTTTCTCTTGATTTTATAGCTTCCTCAAACTCTAGAAGTTGTCCCCTTAGTAACTTGTTTTTCTTTTTATATTTTCTGAGTTCTTCAATTGCATGGATAAATTATTCATCAAGGTTCACTTCTTATTCATCTTATGAATGATCATCATCTTGAGTTTTCATTCCCATAAATAGAAGCTCTGGCTCCTCTTCTTCACTTTCTTCAAATGAGTTACTGTCTTCTTGGGTAAAGAAAGTTTTTTTCTTCTTGAAGAACTTCCTTTTATCTTTGGTTTTGCTTTTCTTATTATCTTTGAAAGTTATTTCATCATCACTTTCTTCCTTCTTAGGATAGGGACATTTATTGGAAAAGGCTCCAATTTTTCCACAGTTGAAACATATTAGAGAAAACATTCCTCTGTATTTCCCAGTCCCTCTCTTGAGTTTCTTCATGAAGTTGGCAACTTATTCATCAGATATCTCTGATAACTCGTCGTGGGTCTTTTTCTCTTACTTCTTTGTTTTATATTCCTTAAAGTTTGTTTTTCCATTTGATGGTTTTTCATGTCCTGTCCTCATCTCATATGTTGTAATAATTCCATTGAGCTCATCTACTATGAGTTTGTCAAGTTATGGTCTATCTTAATTTGTGGAAATTTTGGAATCATACCTCATAGGTAATGACCTTAATATATTTTGTACAACAATTTTGTCTAAAAGTTATTCTCTTGTTGCTCTGGTTGAGTTAACTACCTCATCTACCCTATCAAGGTATTCAACAATGTTCTCTTCTTCTTTCATCTTCAAATTTTCAAACTGAGCTCTGTAGGTTTGTATTTTGTCTTCCTTGACCTTGTTGTCTACTTCATATATAACCTCCAATTTGTTCTAGATCTCATTAACTAACTTACAATGCATTACCTTCACAAATATAGGATTTGTTAATCCTCCTAGAATGACATTGACTTCTCTTTAGTTGTCATTACAAATATTATTTCCTGCAGTATATGTGGGTGGAGTAGTTGGGTAGTGTAACCATTTTCTACATATTTCCAAACATCAAAACCAAGATCCATCAGGTATCTTTTCTTTCTTATTTTCCAGAGAGCAAAATCATCTCCTTTAAACAATGGTGCTTTGTTGAAAGAAATTCCCTCTTGTTGATCCATTTCTTTCCAGATCTACCTTCTAGTCATTAAACCATGTTGAAGGAGCCTTCTCTAATACCAATTGTTGGAATTTAGTTCAATACTGAGAGGGGGAGTGAATCATTATTGATAACTTTTATCAATTTTAAATAATTTATTAAATTTATTGATTAGCAAGAAATTTTAGTAAATATAATCAATAAATATAAACATAATAGTAAATTACAAGTTGTATATGAATAATTATTTAGAGAACCAACTCTAGGAGACACCAATCCCCTTGTTTAGGGCACTAGCCCTAGGAAGCACCAACTCCCTTATTTTAGGGCACCAACCCTAGGAAGCACCAACTCCCTTGTTTTCACACTTTACTTAGTAAAGGATATGAATCCTTCCTTTCTCCTCCCTTCCACCCTCACTACATAAGTATATTCATATTTCCTCCTTGGACTCTACTTTTTCTTTTGATCTTCTGATCTGGACTACAGATACACCTTCTTCTTCACTATTCTTTCTTGCTTATATAGTCTTCCAACTAGTGTGATATTTGAAGCATTGTGTCCCTTTGTTTAAACCATTGCACCTCTTCATTTAAATTAACAATAATAACTTATATTATTATTATTATTAATAGTTTGTTAAAGACATCAAATCCTTCGGAAATTTTTCAACATTTTAACCCTTCACTGATTATTTTCTTACTATGGATTTGAATATCTGTAGACATGCGCTTCATTATTTCAAATGATTGTGGGATCATTACTTCAAACCTATTCTCCATTTGTACTTCCTCTTTAAGATCCTTACCTTATCAAGAGACTGGTGCTAGAACCAGGTTCTTTGGTACTTCATCCTTCAGGATTTCTGGCCTTTTCAATATTCCAACTCTCTTGGAGTAAATTTCACCGAAGTGAATATACTCTATTCACTGGTAGATTAGACGATCGATATTTAATCTTTCATTGAATAGAAGATCCTGGATTATCCATAGGTTTCAACAAAATTGATGATCAAGACTTAATCAGGAGTTGAGATCTATAGTCTGTGCTCTTTCAACATAGTTGAATTTTAACACTTGGTCATTGTGCACTTTCAATTCTAGAGCGACATGCCATCAATTTTAATTGGCAGTCCAGATTAAAAGTGTGTTGTCTCCTCCTCACTAACGTCTTCACTTATAAACTTTCATCATTGATCTAACCTTCTCACGGATGGTCAGATCTATACCACTATATATTTTCATTGAAATTTTGGCTTTTTAGATGATCGATGGCTCTGACTTAATCTTCAGTTGAAATGACTAGTTCTCATTCACTCTGGGACTTTGGCGATTCGTGACTTCGAGTCTCGAATTTACTATAAATCAGAAGTATTTCAATTCCTCTGGAGTTTTACCTACCGAATAATTCATAGAATGACGGTGACTGCATGTTTTCGATTAACACCTCATGCTTACTCTATTCTTCCACTACGCTTAATCAATGGTCAAGAATGATCCTGAAGTATATCAATGGTTAGTGTTTCTTCAGGACTTCTGGGAGTCCTTCGACATGAATTTGATATAAGGAAAAATGAATATTCTTCAATACCTTTGCTTCAGAGTAAAATAAAAGTGTGAATTATTTCAATCCGATAGGAACGGATTTGAGAGGGAATATTCTTCGATACCTTGTCTTCAGAGGGATGCCACTTCCACATTCTTCATCTCTCCAAATGGATGGTATCAAATGGAATATTATTTTTTGATACTCTTATTTCAAAGTGTTATAACAACTCTTCTCCACTGGACTCTGAATACCTTCCTCCGAACACCAATTAATAGTCGTCATGTGTTACCTTTCTTGACATCGAATAAAGCCTATCGAAGAGGAATATTCTCTTTCAATACTTTAATTTTGTAGTGTTAAAAAAACTCTTCTCCACTGCACTGTAAAGACCTTCTTACGAACACTAATCAATAGTCTCCACATGTTACCTCCAGATTCATCAATCAGGATCACCATGAGTTAATATCCACCATTGTTCTAGTCCTACTTCAGGCCCACTTTTCCTTTATATGGTGCACAACTTCTTGACCCTGAATAACCCAAAAATCGTTTATTTACCTTGTTATTGAATGGTTATATTTCATTCGGACTTCAAAAATTGAGTTGCTTCAAGACTTCGTGCCTTTCGCCCCACCTATCCTATCCTTCCACTTTCTCATCAACGGTTGAGATTTAATATAAGTTACGGGCTTGACCTAATGGCCCATATCTTTCTTGAAGTTTCTCAATATGATCTAATGGTATATATTTCTCTTGCGCGATTTCTACAGTGCTATCTCTTCTGAGCTTTGATCTCATCACTCTCATCACCTTCACTATGTTGACATCAATGACAATATCATACCACTATGTCCAACAATAGTTTCCTATACTGTCTTGGGATCATCATAATGTATATTACCATTGATAAATGATGGAAGCCCACTCAAATACCTTTGAATATTAACTTACTCATCCTTGATGAAAGAAACATACTTCAACAACTCTAAAAACCTCCTTTCATATTCATCTATGATCATACTCTCAAGCTTGAGTTCAAATAAATCCTTCTTTTTCTTATCATAGTATCCCTTAGTCAAGTATTTATTTTGGAAATACCTATTGAATTCCCTCCAAGTGACCTTCTTCTCATCATTGTGCTACACCTTCACAAATTGATCCCACCACATTGATGCTTTTCCTTTGAGCTGATAGATGGAAATTCTTCTTTCTCCTTGTGAACAGTAATTATGCAATTGAAAATACTTCCTCATGCATAGCATCCATGTCTCTGCATCCTCATCCTTCTTCATCCTTCTTGTGCTCGCCATAAAATGTAGGAGGCTTGATTTTTTCATTTCCCCCTGTAGTTCATCCACCCTATACCTATTCTTATGCTTCCTAACATGGGATGGAATTGAACTATTGTGTGATCTCCTAGTTGAATGCCTTGGAAAATAATGGTGATGCATGCCAACACTTATTGTTCTTCTCCTCCCATCATGATACCCATGACTCCCTGATCTTCTTGACTCAGTCTCCTTACCCATCATTTTCTCTATTATTTCCAAGCTCTGCATTAACTTGATGTTGAAGCCTTATTATTGCTCCTTGGCTTTCATAAGCCTCTCATTATCAACTTTATAAATATGGACACCCTTTTTCAAAAATTTTATAGTCTCTACCAATTTCATGCTTTCTTCCTTACTTTCTCCATGTCCATTTGAATTCGTACCTTCATTACCCATATTAACATACATCCCCTTGATCTCATCTTCATGGATATAAGCCCCATGTGTATCTTCCATGATTTTTAACTTTGTAGTGATCCTGTTATGATATAAATGTTTCTAACTCTACCAAATGTGTATCCAACAAAAAAATTTAGGCTAAAATTATTTAACAAGATCCATGAAATTATGTACAATTTCGTTCCAATAATGCCTTAAAATTATTTCTTTCATGAGTTTTCCCAAAAATTCTCAACACTTAGATTATTTTTCCATATAATCAGACTCACGGACTCATGGACTCACGAAATCATAATTCTCTATTTCATAAGTGTTGGCATAGGGGTAGACCAAGGGTTCAACACTACAACAGCACACCAACAAAACCCTAACTACCAGCCCTTTCAGCAACACTTGTGAAGAAGATGAAGTCTCACCCACAGTAGAGGTAGGGGTGGTTGCATGACTCAGATGTCTACAACCTTATCTGGGACACAGATATGTGATTGTAACACCTTAACAGAGCACTTAGCAATTATGATTCATCAATATTCAGTCTTAATTTATAGCGCAGCTAAACCCTGACAACATATCAGTACAGTATTCACATAGATTCAATAGATTCAAGCACTAATCATACCAATAGAGATCAGATCTAGAATTCATTCACATTATTCAGCACTAAGCTATCATATCAGATTCATCTATCATCTAACATCGCACTAATCATTGAATCACATCAACAAAAGAACATCCAAAAATCACAAATCATTCACAACATAGGATATACTTGGTTCACCCCCATCCTAGGGCTACGTCCACCAACTTGTCATCCTCTTTATTATCTTCGATCAATCTTCTTAGATGTACAAAGCCTCAAAATCAACTTCGTAGAGGACAAGAGATCTACACACCTCGATATATCCTCCTTCCTTGAGTTATAGCACAAATCCTTCCACAGTCTCTTACAATCACTTGCACTTAGCTCTGCAAGCCTCACATAGTATGCACAAAGCAATTACCACTTAACACTTAGCACTTATCACTTAGAACACTTGCAACTGAATAGTCACTACTAGTCACTAGTCACTACTCCTTACATCGCCTAGACTTCTATTTATACATTACAAAATAGGCCTAAGCATGGGTAAACCCATGGGCCAACATCCCCATACCCATTACATAAGCCCAGAACCCAAAAAGGCCCTAAAAAGGGGTTGATATCCTGCAATATCCACCTCTTCTTATGCTTCACCTTTGACAGCCTATCAAATTCCCAAAAATAGGTCAAACATGACCAAGGATCCTCAAAACTTGGTCAAGGGCCAACAGGCCCCTAACACTCACTTGTGACTCATCCCGAGTCACTCTGATCTGGGTAATTCTACCTCAAAATCCTCAATCTTGGCTTGATATGCTTCAACTTGTTGTTGTGCCATGGCCTCCTTCTCAGTGAACTCTTGGATAATAGCTTCATTGATAGGTCCCTATAAGCATTGTTCAACTGTAGTGACGACTTTCTACAGTTCTGCTCCTCGACCTTCGATTTCTAAGAACAGTTGGCAAGCCTCATCTTGTATAGGTTGGAGCCTCTAAGTCACTTCCATGACTCTGATATGAATGGTGTGGACCTACTGTTGAACAGTGTGTTACTCTTGGGATTGCTTCATCCTTTCAACAACTGATAGGGGCTTCAATTGTGCCTATATTGTTTTTCCTTGTTTCTTCGCCTCCTGGAGCTGTGACTCCAGTGCCTTCAGGTATGGATTCTTAGTGAGTCTCTCATAAGTATAGTCACTACGATCACTTATTTTTTTACATTACATGGCAAGGGCCTTTATTCTCTCAACTGTGCTTCAAGCAGTTGCATCTCTTTGATCCCTCACATCATGCGGGGTGTCGGGCACTGTATGGAGCTCTATGTCTACTATTCTTTGTTGTAGCTGCTAGATAGCTTCTACAAGCTACTCTACTTGATTCTCGACTCAGTTTTATACCTTTGGTTATAATCCTGACATAGAGTGAAGTGCTATGTTGACTTTTTCTTTCACTTCGAGTTGTTATGTGAGCAACTGTTCTTTTTCTTGTTGAATCTATGCTTTCTGCTCTTCAAAATTTTTCTTGAGAGAAATCGTCTCCTGCTCCGCAACTCAGTGTTGTTATATGACTACTTCTTGCACTTGCTTCAAGGCCTGGGAGACTTGTTCTACTTCTTCCTGTACACGACGAAGGCAAGCTTCAGTTGCATCAGGTAGTCGGCAGAGTTGGGTTGGCTCATCTCCCAACTCTAGTTCTTTCGATGGCAGGGGTGCAATGGACACTGCGTGACTAGACTGAAGGTCCTGTTGTACCCCTTGTATCTCAACCTTGATTTTTTCATACATCTCCTCCTACTTGTATTCATTTTTATACAATATTTCCTGTGAGGCATCGTTTACAGCTACGATGATGAAGTCAAAGTCATCGACAATGAGCACAGTCTGCATCTTGGTCAAGGTGGCTCTGGATTTCTTCTGGGAAGAGGTTTTCGTGGGAGAAACCTTCCTCTTCTTCAAGGAATTAGCCTCATCTCTAGGAGGTGTTACTTCACCTTGTTTATGCTCATCTTATTTTTCATTTATCTCTTCTACTTTGTCATCACCCCCTCAGTCAGGTGATACTGAAGATTTTTTTTCTGATGCGCTGCTTAAGTCTTGGATTTCTATGGTCTTCTTACTTCTGTTGGTTCCAAGTGTGTCATGTTCTTTGTGAGTGGCCTCCGAGCTGTCAATTTCAGGGTCAGACATCTTTGAAGGATTAGCGGGGATAAGGAAGTCTGTTGACCAATCCTTAGTTATCTCCTCGAGATCCTCTTTTATGAGCTTTTACTACAACTGAATATCCTCCTTATGCTCATATACTCATGCAGTGTTATAGATGAAGTGTCGATATGCGTGGAACTTCATGAGGGGTCAGAACCTTTGTAGGGTGTTTGGAATCATGTGAGGTTCAGCTTCGATATCCCTCTTCAATTGGAGATAATATGTGTGAAAGACTATGTTCGACTGCCAATTTTTTCCCATATCACTCGTGTACCAGAGTGTGGTGAACTTCGCAACAAGTGGTTCGAACAACTCAATGTCCAGGAAGGTCGCACCTTCTGGCATCTCCCAAGCAATAAACATGATGAGGATCAGGAGCCAGCTAAAGTGGAACTCGTAGTACTGATCCAATGCTTCGCGGAAGTATAATTCTAGATGATTAACTAGGTGCTTCACCTAGTTCATCTGTAGGCTTTCCACGCATTTCCCTACGAGGTCAACAACAAACCCTGTGACCTGCATGGGTTTGTTCTTCCTTACTAGATTTTTTGCAATTAATTGGCATGCTAGGTGCACTGTGCCATTATGGATGGAAGCTACCTTGTAGCCTCACGTCCCCTTATCAACATCATCATAGGTATCCTTGATATTATGTGCTAATGTGCGATCTATGGCTTTCCCTGGATAGAAGTCCTGCAAGTCGGATCCTTGCATACTTAATCTGGTGATCCTATGGATCAGTGTCATATTTATTGTGATACTTCATTCTAGCCATAAGTAGTCGCCATGGTAACATGAGAGCAGGAGATTAACACAAGCATTAACCTCATGGTGCCTTCCAAAGTGTGGGATCTTCATTACATTCAAAAGGGTGGATTGCGTGAGGTTCATTGTCCATGGCTGGGGGATTATTTTTTAGTTCTTCCCCTTCATCCTGGTTAAGTATTTATACAAGGCGAGCATAATATGGTTCTTGTGGTCTCCTAGGTTGAAGTCGTTGAACTTCAACATTGCAATATTGTTCTACTGTGCTCTAATTGCGCGCATCCCCTTCGAGAGGTATGCAGTAACCATGGTGTAATCAAAATATCTTGGCACACTATCATGACTCACTGCATCGGCCAGAGGAGGGATGTAGCCAGGTAATATGGTCGAGATTAGCTTCACATTTTCTAGGTCATCTATGTGCTTGGTTCTTTTTTCTATGATGACTTGGGATGGCCCAGATCTACGAGCAATCAAAGGAGAGGCTTGCACTCCTCTCGTCGATGACTCTTGTACACCCACATACATTACCCTTTCATACATTACTCTTTCAGTCATAAGGTTGATGAGTACCTCCTTCATAGACTCTTTGACTGTGCTACGTTCTTTGTACATACACGCTCATGGTTGAATATATTGGGTTTGAAGAGTAACTACTCAATGCAATGGGATGGATGGTGATAGCTCAATGATCACTGTGAGAAATCAACTGATCTGCGGGCTTAGATAATCACAATTGGAAAAAGTGTTCTCGGTGCAAGGCTTGACGGAATAAGTAGATTACTTAGGCAACGGATCTCTCCAATAGGCGAGAATCCTTCATTAATTTAGTTATGTCCGTTACGGAGCGATCCCAATGGTCTAATGGAAATATTTATGACCATAAATGTCATTCTACCCATCATTCTAATGGTTATACTATTTCCAACGGCTATATTGCTTCGCCATGGAGAAGTGCCATGTGGCGTTGTTTTGCTATCCTGGCAAAGTTCCAATTTTGCAAATTTTCCTTCTATGAAGTTCCCTCTGAAACCTTCTGTAAATTTTTTATCTTTGATCTCTTCTTACTTAGTTTTCTATCCTTCTTTCCATTGAGCTTCATCTTGGTATTCCTCTTTCCATTCTGATTCTTTTCTCCTCTTGGCATAGTAACATCGGGTTGTTGAGATTCTTTCCTAGGATTCAAGGGAAATACTTCTTCTCTATATAGGGTAGGTGCTTTAGTCTTTTGTGAGTCTTCTTGTGTTCTTTCAAATCTGACATCCAAGTTTCTGGTTCTAAATAGCTTCAATCTGTTCTCTTGTTCTTCAATCAAGTGTGCAATCCTCCTAGTCATGAAATATTTCAACTCTTGCTTCTTCTACTCTAATACTTCTTCTTCTCTTCTTATGGCTTGATCCTTTTCAATCCAAGGTTTTCCTAGTAATATAGAAAATGGGGCGATGTTCTCAATAAATTTAACAACCTCAAACTCTTCCTCTATCGAAGTTCCATGAGCACTCATAGATATCTGGGTAAGCTTTCCACATTTATCAGCTCTCCTCTAAATAATCCTATTCCTCCCAATGAAGGAATCATAGAAGTCTTTCCTAAAATTTCCCAAGTTATTTTTGACATAATATTCACCTGTTTTTCTTCATCCAGAACACGGTCAATGTCGAAGTCTCCTATTATTGCTTCTATGCACTCACTTTCTTTGAATATCTCTGATAAGTTGATATCTCTATGATCATTCAGGGTTTCTTTCATTTTCAATAGTACAATCTCTTATTCTTTCTAGAGTTATACCATGGTCTCGGTTTCTTGACCTTCCTCAAGTTTTTCTTGTCTCATATTCATTATTTCAACCTTAGAAATCATTCTAGGGCAATCCAGAACTTCATGATCCCTACCTTTACAACAAAGACAACTAGGTCTTCTACCATGGCATTCCTTAGCAAGATGTCCCAATCTTCTGCAATTGTAACAAAGAGTCAATCATCTCTTTATCTTAAATGATCCCCAACCTTTCCTATAGCTAACTTGCAAAAATTTATTTATGGGGTCCTGCATCCATTTGTTAGTCCAAACATTTTCTCTATGCATAGGAATAACATATCTTTCACTATTCTTATCAAATCTACTCATATCAAATATTCTTTCTTCTAGCTATGCCCTAGTTTTTAGGCTAGGATAAAATTTATCAAACATACCTAGATCCATATTCTTGAAACAAAAATTTCCACTTATCTTAGTTTTCTCAGAGCATAAAGCTTACAGATCTAAAACTTTTCACTATTCTTACCTCTTTCAGAGCACAAAGTGTTCAGATCTTACCTTTTTTCTTCAGATCGAACTTCTCTTCTTAGCACAGAGCTTCAAAATCCAAGTAGAGCATTGTGCACCAGGGAAACATATCTATGCATAGATCTTTCACAGTTTCGGGTCAAATCTTTGCACAAAGCTTCTTCTTCCTCAGTTCCCAGCAATCACAGTTTCAGGTCCCGGCAACAGAACCATTTGTTGGCACAGGGGTAGACCCAGGGTTCAATGATACAATAGTGCACCAACAAAACCCTAACTATCAGCCCTTTCAGAAACACCTACGAAGCAGATGAAGTCTCACCTGAGGTAGAGGCAGGGGTGGTTGCAGGACTCATATGTCTGCAACCTTAGTTGGGACATAGATCTATGATTGTAACACCTTAACAGAGAACTTAGAAATTATGATTCATCAATATTCAGTCTTAGTTTACAGAGAAGCTAAACCCTAAAAATAGATCAGCATAGTATTCACATAGATTCAATAGATTCAAGCACTAATCATACCAATTGAGATCAAATCTAACATTCATTCACATTATTTGGCACTAAGCTATCATATCAGTTTCATTTATCATCTAACATTTCACTAAGAATTGAATCACATGAACAAAAGAAAATCCAAAAAGCACAAATCATTCACAACACAAGATATACGTGGTTCACCCCCACCCTAGGGATACGTCCACCAACTCGTCGTCCTCTTTATTATCTTCGATCAATCTTCTTACATGCACAAAGCTTCAAAATCAACTCCCCAGAGGACAGGAGATCTGTGCACCTCGCTAGATCCTCCTTCCTTGAGTTATAGCACAAAGCCTTCCACAGTCTCTTACAATCATTTGCACTTAGCTATGCAAGCCTCACATAATATGCACAAAGCAATTACCACTTAGCACTTAGCACACTTGCAACTGACTAGTCACCAATAGTCATTATTCACTACTTCTTACATCGCCTAGACTTCTATTTATACATTACAAAGTAGGCCTAGGCATGGGTAAAACCATGGGTCGACATCCTCATACCCATTACATAATCCCAAAACCCAAAAAATCCCTAAAAAGGGGTCGATATCCCGTGATATCCGCTTCGTCTTGCACTCCGCCTTCGACAGCTTGTTGATGTCCCAAAAATAGGTCAAACATGACCAAGGATCCTCAAAACTTGGTCAAGGGCCAAAAATATCCAAGAAGTCCCAACACTTAGCCATGTTTCCATCTTTGCAGACTCATTCACTCATAATCCTTCTTTTCATAAGTCCATTTGGGAAGTCCCAACACTTAGTTATTTTTCCATCTTCACAGACTCACGTACTCATAATATTGTATATGTGGCTTATGCATATAGCGCTATATATTCGGATTTATCCTCTATATGTATGAAGAATGTGATCAAGCACTACAAAAATGGTTTCTTAAATTGAAACATCAAGACTTCCTCGAATATATAGTCATTATTTAATCTCATTGTGAGATTTATGTCTTGAGCATTCCAACGGGACAATTCGGTATCTCCTTCCTCACTGTGTGCATAGATCGTGGTATGAAATGTTGCAAAAACAATGGACAATCCATATTAATAGCATGCACCCTCCATATAATTAAATTTCATGAAACTTCCAATGTGATATGAGTATCCTTCATCGATCATGTCTCTGGATCAACGGTCTAATGTCTTGGCTCGGGGTTCCACCGATTAAGAATTGTCGCCACGGTGTATCTCTGCCACACTAGAAACCTATAATTTCCTACCTTCATGTACCTTAAACCATGGTATTACACATCACCTACCACCACATTAGCTAACATGTGGACCTCATGTCATGCTGACGTCCGCATACGGAAAAATACCATTTTTTTTCCAATTTCGCTTATTTTCCAAAATTTCAAAAAAAGCTCAATTTCTCCCAAATTTAAAATTTATTCTTGGGCCTCCATTAGAGCTCTGCGACTAAGCTCAATACAACCAAATAAATACATGTACATATACATTTTTTCTCTTCTTTTCAAATTTGACTCTTTCACTCTGAATTTGCCATTATTTAGTTGTAAGAAATTCGGGCTTTGGCCCAATTTCTCCCAATTGCTCCGGATTTTACCACAAAAACACCGTAAACTAAAAATTTGTCCATATACAGACCTACATTTATTCATTCTTCCAATAAAATTTGGAAATTTCCATTCTCTAGTTAAATTTCTCCAACCTAGCTGTGAAATTCCTCTCAATTTCAATGTAAACATATTGTCAAACAATTTGCAAACAAACTCTTCCTGACATTCTGTCAAACAGTTTGCTTGAAAAACTTGTAATTTTACTTCTACGTTTTTCTAGATGGCCCATGTAG
>ML811763.1:98893-119098 GCA_009831015.1 Picea engelmannii
TATTGCAATCTAGTATTGTAGGGTACAATTCACAGCTACCTCATGCAGTAATGACCATCCCCCCCGAAATGGATTAATTCTAACTATATGTATGCATGTTCCTGACTTGACACTTGTCATGTTGGAAACTACCTTGGTCCAACTTCAACCCCACTTGTCTCCCCTCCTTAGAACTTAGGATACAATACATATCCATGAATGGTACTTTAATGAATATCAAGGGAATATTAACATAATATTCATTTTGGCTTAATCCCCCTTTTCCTACCTAGTGGATTTTATCCGCCCCATACTCTTTTACATGGTTGGTCTGTAGTAGTGATGTGTTTTCATTAATATTAGCATGTGATTACACAGTACAATGATGGATCACTGGCCATTTAGCATTTGGATCTCCAACCTAGTAACCACACAGGAACTTCTGGCCCAAAATATCCTGACTCACCAGCCTATATGTTCATTTACATTTATATGTACAGTTGGTTTTAGGCCTAGGGGTATTACAAATATGGTGCCAATAAATGTTAAATAATGAAGGAATATTGTTGATTATTGACTTTCTGGAACTAGTTTTTAGTGTAGTCATTATATTTTGGAAAAGGGTTGCATGTCTCCCTTTTTCATCCAATAAATTTCTTCGGAAATATTCCCATTGCACTCATGAATGCACAAAGGATATGATGATAGGCATGGTAGAAATTCCTCATTCTTAGGTTCTTTTGTTTGCTCTTCATCAAATTCTTTCCAAGTCTCTTTGGTCTCTTCTAGGTCTTCTTGATGTTGCACATGGAATATTTTCTCTTCTATCACTTCTCAGGATGAAAATATGTTGTTGATGACTATTAGGATTTTCACCTCCTGAGATGCAGATATGTTCCCAGTTGCTCCTATGATTTGAGATATTTCATGAAGTAGCATTCTCCTTTACTCAACATATTGAATATTCTTATATTATTATTGTTGGTCGCTAATCCATGTCTTTCACATGGATGAGGAGAGGTTCGTACAACACCTTTGAAAATAAATTAAATCAACAGAAAGAAAAGAACACCACTAAAATAAAACTTAAGAAAGACAATCATGTACATGAACTTCGCATGTTACTGAGACCTTATTGTCACCAAGTTATCTTTTCACACGAGTTAGTATTTCCATGAATAAAAGAACACTTACATAGAGGAAACACATTTTTCCAACATGACGAGGTCTCTTGAAGACTCACAAAAGTGGTTGTGCAATTTCTTACCTTCTGTCTTACCTTCTTTGCTCCTCCCATGAAAACTAAATATTCCAAAACCAATTCCTTTAGTGCCTCCCCAGAAATGGCACCAAAAATTTTAGTCTAATTTACTTCCATAAATTAAAACATTACATTATCAATCCAGAAGTCCGTAAACTTGTAAGACACAATCATTGTATGTGAGGGAACTAGTTTTAAAATCAATAAAACTTTCAAACAATGCTACAAATCAATTTTGTAACCTAAATTTTAAAAAGGAAAACCAATTCTTCAAATGTTCATAGCTTCAAAAGTGGAAATATAGGTCACAAAGGGAAATTATTCCAAAAGAATGAAACATATTTGCAACAAGACTCAATTTAAGCATGAACTCTCAAAAGAATGTATATGCATCTAAGAAACAAAAAAAATCAAAGGATTCAAGAAGTGTTAGATCCCTGAAATTTAATTACCATGGTCTCCTTGGTTGGAACTCATATTGTAGGGTTAATTTGGCCTTCTCAAGTGATAAGCTTTAGTTGTCACAGTTTCAATGGTGGAAATGTTGATTGTAAATTGAAAAATCTCTCTACAATAATACTCTAATAACTGTGAGATTCATATAACTCAATCAAGATATGGCTCTTTGTAATAATGCTCTATCTAGCTGTGAGTTTTCATAAATTGCAAAGGATTCTATTTGACAAGAAATTCACAGAATTCTGATTTCTCCAGCCCAAATTTATCATAGTCGCATTGGCAGGAAAACAAGTTGTAAAAGGAAGGTTGTCATTATAGTTATGACTTTTTATAGAAATACTCTATTTTCCTTATGAAAATTGTGGATTATGAGAAGTTTAAATATTAACTTAATTGTAATTTTCAACAAAGAAACTACTATAACATGTATATCTAAAAATGAAAATAAAGAAATTGTTGAATAGAAAACCAAATGAATATATTTACTAGTAAATCAAGAAGAATCAAACCAAAACCTTTGTACAGAGATATACAGTTGTGACACAAACCATAGCAAGGGGGCCCTCTAGGATTTGTCTTATGCACAAATAAAGAAAATTAAATGGAGGACATCAGATCTTAATATTAAGAATAAAATAAGTTGTGCAGTGGTTCACAAGTTCTCCAATTTGACTCCCTAAAATGCCTCATAGTTTGGCATATTTATACATCATGAAACATAGATAATAAACCTCAAAACCCTCTCTGAAGTAATGGTAGATCTCAATGACTTCCTATGGATGATAGTGTTGAAATAATGTAACTGCAAAGTTTATTCTTATTATTATTTGATATATTATTCATTGGATCAATCCCCATTGTGGATTGATCATGTCAACTACTTTAAAGGGACCAAATCCCCTTTTGTGGATTGGTCACATTGTAATTGTAAAAAGAAAAAGAAGAAGTCAGCCCCAGAATATATCAAAGAGGCCCCGAAACATAATAAAGGTGGTTATAACCACCCATTTGGGGAAGTCGGCCCTGCCAGTGAAGAGACACTTCACACGTTCCAGACTTGTATAAATAAGGAGGCTATCACCTCACTTAGATAAACAACTCACTTTCTCATTTGTGAGACAAGTTTTGGAATTGCAGTTAATAGAAGAAGGAGAGAGAGTGGATCATATCTGGGAGAGGATATTCTGCATTAGTTTAAGAGATCTCTTGGCATTGTATTGGCTATCTATAATAAGGAAGTTTTTCTAGGTTTTCTTCCCCTAGAGGGTTTCCCAGGATAAATGTTGTGTCTCTTGTGATTGTGTATTTCTCAGTGATCTTGTATTATTCTATTGTTATCTAATGAAATGAAAAGAACTATAATAATGGATTAAACCTTAACATGGTATCAGAGCCAAGCTAAAGGAAGCATCTTTCACAAGAGTGAAAAACGTCATTGTTGTCATACTTGAAAAATAGGGTTTTTTGATGGTGAAGCTTTTCAACCCCAAAACCATCTAGAAAAGTGTGTCCTCCCCTAAGGAACACTTTGTCACTCTCAGCGCACATTTTCAGTGGTTGGATCTCTCGAAAAGTGAAACCCTAGTTTCACAAAGTACCAGAAAACCAGTGTACCAGAGGTACTAGAAAACTAGAAGCACCAGTCCAGAAATTCGTAGATCAAATTTAGAGGAGAAAAAGTTGGATTTTCTCAAATCCAAACACACCAGGCTACTCGCCTTAGCCAAGCGCACCTCCTGGTAAGTTCATATTTTGATTTTGAGCACTTTCATTTTTTCGTCATTTTCCTAGCCCCAAGTAAAAATGTTTGGGAGCATTAATATTGTTGACAAGCTAGAAGGAGTGGAAAATTTTCATGCCTGGAAGTATAGGATTGGCCTCATTCTTGAAGAGAATGACCTAGCAAGATTATTCAAAGAAGAAGTATTGGAACCCGTTGATGTTGTAGAAAAGGAAAAGCATCAAAAGGACACAATCAGGGCCAAAAGAATCATTGCAGATTCAATCAAAGACCACCTGATTCCTTATGTGTCATCTAAGAAGACTTTGAAATAAATGTTTGATGACTTGACCAGACTATATGAAGGAAAGAACATAAACTGGAAGATGAATCTAAGAACTCAACTGAAGAATACAAGGATGCAGAAAGGAGAAACGATTCAGGAATACTTCTCTAGAATCTCAGAATTCAAAGAACAATTAGAAGATATTGGAGATACCATAGATGAAGATAAACTCATAATGAAGGCCCTAAATGGTCTTACAAGACCTTTGGATGCATTCATCCAAACGATATATTCCAGAATGGAGAAACTAAAGTTTGATAGTCTATGGGAAGAATGCATCCAGGAAGAAATAAGAGTAGTGAATCGTGAAGCGTTACTAGCAAGAGATGATGATCAAGACCTAGCTACTCACACCAAAGGAGGAAGGAAGAAACCCTAATTCCAAAAGGAGATTCATAAAGAGCCTCAACAGTCAAACAAATTCAATCATAAATAATCTCATCCAAGGAGATTTCAGAAGAAAGGACAACGAAAGGAAAGGGACTACTCATCTATACAATGCTATCATTGTGACAAGATGGGACACACTGCAAAGTTTTTTCTAGCCAGACGAGAAGAATACAAGAGAAAACATAAGAGGCTCCATGCCCATGTAGTCGAAGATGAAGAGCCACCCACAAAGATGATAAAAGAGTAGATCAAAGACCATGTCTTCATCTCGGCCCTCTCAAGATTTGTAACACCTAGATAGGACACTTGGCTCATTGATAGTGGTGCATCCAAGCACATGACAGGACAAAGAAACATTCTCTCTTGTATCTCAAAAAATAATTTTTCTCAGAAAGTGACACTTGGAGATGATTACCTATATCCCATCAAGGGAATCGGAGAATCAAACCACAAACTGAATTCAAGGAATTCACTAAAAATGAAGGACATACTATATGTACCAGAATTAAAGAAGAACCTACTCTCCATTTCATATTTAGAAAAAAAAGGCTTCAGAGTTGCCTTTATAGATGGAAAAGTTCTTATGTGGGCTAAAGGAGAAACCTTAAATGAAGCAATCATCATTGGAAGTGAAGAAAATGGATTGTATAAACTAAAGGGTCACTCAGAGGTTGCCATGACCCACGCCATTGAAAACTCATGTGAACTTTGGCATAGAAGGTTAGCCCACATAAACTACAAGGAACTACCATACATATGCAAAGTGGTCACAGGTTTACCAGAACTCAAAGGTGACTATGAAGGCATATGCAATGGATGTGCACAAGGGAAGAACATCACGAACCCATTTCCGAAGGGACAGTAAGGTAGAAGGAGTCCTAGAACTCATTCATTCAGATGTATGTGGCCCAATGCCATCATCCTCCATTAGTGGGCATGTATATTATGTATCATTCATTGATGAATACTCTCATAAAACCTGGATATATTTCTTGAAATCTAAAGATGAAGTGTTCAGCAAGTTCAAAGAATTCAAAGCCTTGATAGAGAACCTTTATGAAAGAAAGATTAAGATACTCAGGTCAAATAATGGAGGAGAATATACCTCAAAATATTTTGTGAACTTCTGCAAAGATGTTGGGATCAAGAGGGAACTCACTACTCCCTAAAATCCCCAACAAAACGGTGTAGTTGAACGTAAGAACAGAACCATAATGGAAGTTGTGAAGACTATGATCCATGACCAAGATCTTCCTATGTGCTTACGGGCAGAAGCAACAATGGAAGTTGTATATGTGCAGAACTGATTGTCCCATAGTGCACTTGGGCTCAAGACACCAGAATAGATGTTTACTGAAAATAAGCCAGAGGTAAGCCATCTCAAAATATTTGTATGTCTAGTGTTTATTCATATACCTAAAGAAAAGAGAAACAAGGTGGACCCTTCAGGAAAGAAGGGAATATTTGTGGGATACTGTGAGGCCTCCAAGGCCTTCAGAATCTATATACTAGGTCACCATCACATTGATATCACCAAGGATGTGACCTTTGATGAAGATGCAATTCTCAAGAAATCTAAACTATGCCAGCTTGAAGAAGTATATGAAGAGGAACTCATAATCCCTAGTACTACAATGAGGGAGGTTCCTAGAGCTGCAGAACCAGTGAGGGAAGTCGTAACTTCACCTGATGAGGATCTTCTAGAATACCATGATATAGTAGAAGTGCAAGAACCTCCTCAGATGACGACCCTCCATAAAATAAAGCCAGATTGGGCTAGAGAGATTATTCAAGATGGAGAGAAGTACAGTGTTCCCCAAGGAACTACGAGACAGGTGAAAAGATGAAATTCATTCTCCAGTTATATGGATTTGATGTGTGATCTCCTAGAAGAGGAGCCTACCTTCTTTGAAGAATCCATTCAGAGGAAAGAATGGGCATATGCCATGACAGAGGAATACCAATCCATAATGAAGAACGAAGGATGGGAAATAGTTCCTAGTCTGAAGAATAAATATGCGGTATCCTCCAGATGGCTCTTCAAAATAAAACATGTTGTTGATGGAAGTATTGAGAAGTATAAAGAAAGATTTGTCGCTCGTGGATTTTCCCAGAAGGAAGGCATTGACTATGAAGAGACATTCGCTCCTGTGGCCAGATCCACTTCGATCAGAACCATCATAGCTCTTGCAGCTAAGATGAAGTGGAAGATGCACCAGATGGATGTGATGAAACCTTTCCTAAATGGTGTCATCGAAGAGGATGTGTATATAGAGAAACCTCAAGGATTTGAGGTTGAAGATAGGAAGTCTCATGTCTGCAAATTGAAGAAAGCCTTATACGAATTGAAGCAAGCTCCTAGAGCTTGGTATGGCCATATAGACAATTTCTTGACAAGCTTAGGCTTTACCAAGAGTAAAGAAGACTCTAACCTCTACTTCAAGATCATGAACGATGAGCCAGTAATCTTACTACTATATGTGGATAACTTATTCTTAACTAGAGAAGAAAAGCTCATCATTGAATGTAAAAAGAGACTTGCCTCAGAATTTGAAATGAAAGACCTTAGCCTAATACATTATTTCTTAGGTCTTGAGGTATGGCAGAGTCCTGAGAGGATATTCCTTAACCAAGGGAAGTATACGGTCGAAATCTTGAAGAGATTCGACATGTTGGAATGCAAGCCCATGAATACACCCATGGAAGCAAAGATGAAGATGTTGGTTGATACTTCATCAAATTTGATTGATGCCACACTATACAGACAGATTATTGTATCATTGATGTACCTAACGAACACCAGACCAAACATTTGTTTTTTCGTGAACACCTTGAGTCAGTTTTTGGTAGAACCCAGACGTGTTCACCTAGTGGCTACAAAACATGTGATGAGGTACCTTAAAGGTATAATAGATTGTGGTCTCAACTATGATGGAGATCATGATTTCACATTGAGTGGATATACTGATGCAGATTGGGCAGGAAGTGTTTATAATAGGAAAATCACTTCAGGATGGTGTTTCAGTTTGGGATCAGCTATGATCTTGTGGCAGATTAGGAAGCAATCTAGTATTTCTCTCAGCACAGCAGAAGTAGAATACATTGTTGCATGTTCTACCAGTTGCGAAGCTATATGGATTCGAAAGTTGTTGACTGGACTATTTGACTTAGAGATGAGAGAAACCTTGATTCTATGTGACAACCAGAGCTACATAAAGATGACAGAGAATCCTGTATTCCACGACAGGTCGAAGCACATAGAGATATGTTATCATTATATCTGTGACATGGTGCAGAGAGGAGCCTTAAAGCTCCAATACATTAGCACGGATGAACAAGTTGTTGACGTGTTGACCAAGCCACTATATCATATAAAGTTTGATTACTTTTGATATAAGCTTGGTATAGTCTGAAAGGACCCTCCTCGAAAGGGGGAGTAGATGTTGTGATGAGACATCTCTTGCTTCCGACCTAATGGTTTTGACGTAAAGCAAGATGATGTGATATGACTAGTACTGTGCTTCCAGCTGGATAGCTGTGACGTAAAGCCAGCCTAGTATCCTGCTTCCAACCTGATGGTTGTGACGTAAAGCAGGATGAGTACCTTGCTTCTGACCTGATGGTTGTGACGTAAAGCAAGATGATGTGTGACTAGTACTATGCTTCCGGCTATATAGTTGTGACGTAAAGCAAGTCTAGTTCCTTGCTTCCAACCTAATGGTTGTGACATAAAGAAGGATGTGTACCTTGCTTCCAACCTAATGGTTGTGACATAAAGAAAGATGATATGATGAGACTAGCACTGAGCTTCCAGCTGGATAGCTGTGACGTAATGCCAGTCTAGTATCCTACTTCTGACCTGATGGTTGTGATGTAAAGCAGGACGAGTATCCTGCTTCCAGCATGAGTGTTGTGACATAAAGCAAGACGATGAGATGAGACTAGTATTGTGCTTCCATCCTAATAGTTGTGACGTGAAGCTAGTCTAGTATCTTTCTTCCAGCCTGAGTGTTGTGATGTAAAGCAAGACATTGAGATGAGACGAGTACTGAGCTTCCATCTTGACAACTATGATGTAAAGCCATTTTTGTATTATGATGAGCCAGCCTTGTGCTATGATGATGATGATGATGTATCAGTTTTTATACTAATACATATTGATGCAGATGATGATGGCATTCCTTTGAGAATGACAATGTTGTTGATGAAGAAAACTTTCGATGATTTATAGATACACCAGTCAGTGTTCCAAGATGATAGTGATGATGTTGTCCTCTCTCTCTTGCATGATGTTGTTGAAGAATACCCTTTGTGTTAAGGGGGAGTGTTGAAATAATGTAACTGCAAAGTGTATTCTTATTATTATTTGATATATTATTCATTGGATCAATCCCTAATGTGGATTGATCATGTCGGCTACTTTAAAAGTACCAAATCCCCTTTTGCGGATTGGTCATATTGTAATTGTAAAAGGCAAAAGAAGAAGTCGGCCCCATAATATATCAAAGAGGCCTTGAAACATAATAAAGGTGGTTATAACCACCCAGTTGGAGAAGTCGGCCTTACCAGTGAAGAGACACTTCACATGTGCCAATCTTGTATAAATAAGGAGGTTAGCACCTCACTTAGATAAACAACTCACTTGCTCATTTGTGATACAAGTTTCGGAATTGCAGTTAATAGAAGAAAGAGAGAGAGTGACGCATATTTGAGAGAGGATCTTCTACATTATTTTAAGAGATCTCTTGGCATTGTATTGGATATCTATAAAAAGGAATTTTTGCTGGGTTTTCTTCCCCTAGAGGGTTTCCCAGGATAAATGTTGTGTCTCTTGTGATTGTGTATTTCTCAGTGATCTTGTATTATGCTATTATTATCTAATGAAATGTAAAGAACTATAATAATGTCTTAAACATTAATAGATAGATCGAGCTCAAGATGAGTGATTTTCTCCAAAATATTATGAGAAGATCGAATTTTGTTTATGTTGCTATATTTTTCCTTGTAGAGAGCGTCCATTCACCATGCTTTGGATGGCGAGTTTTTGGATTGTTTCTTGTGCATCAAGAGGACATAATCCCTGGTTTGAAGTCTAGGATAAAAAATCATGTGTACATTTCCTCTTACTTTGCCTGTAAATATGGTAAGCTAGGAGTGATTGCTGGAAAACAATTTTTCTGGTAAAAACTAGTAAAATTGACTTTTCAAAGCACAAAAACTACTAAAATTCATAAATTAAAATAAAGTGATAAAAATGCGCTTTTGATGACTTTTTGGGTCAAAATGAGGATAAAATATGAAAAAAGTGGTGTATGGTGGGTTTATTAAGGCCATATTAGGGTTTATCATGAAGGCTAATTGGCACAAAAAACGAGGCTCAACACCTCTAACAACATTATCAAAGAAGGAAACATGTTCTTGGACTCAAGAAGCAACAAATCTTTTGAAACCTTAAGGAGGCTATGTGTACAACTCTTTTCCTAGCCACACCTGAATTTACAAAAACATTTATTGTGGAGTGTGATGCCTCAGGCCATGTGTTATAAAAAAAAATTAATCAATGTGGACACAGACCAATCTCCCTATTTTGGGAACCTGTTGATGGCCAAAAATGACCATGTTCAACATCATAGGGAGATCACCTAGTTAAGGTCCCAATTAGACCCTTATCCGTTGAAAAGGTGATTTCAACTGGTTATATGGGTCTCCAATTACCATTGACTTAGACTAGTGTGATATAATGTCAATCTAATCTAGACTATTTTATATATACAAATATATATACAATCTTCTAACTGCTAAGATGTCATGTTTCTATCTTTTATCGACAAACAGAAGAAAATGAATTTCCTTCTTGCACCTACTTGAAGAAGGTAATCCTTTACTGAAATAAGGGCTCAGTGAAGCCACGCTTGGATATGCTCCTACGAAAGGAGACTTAAAGAAATGAAGTGAAATTACTCTAAATGTAAATCTACTCTAAGATGCAAGAAACGAATAGGAAATTCTATCTTAATCAAGAGAAGAACAGTCATACCCCTAATCAACAAAAAAATGTCTAAAAGGGAGATAGGATTGATATTGAATTTGAGATTAGGATTCATTCGCAAACCATAGAATTAGTTCATATGATTTGTGAACTATGAACACAAATATGCCCTGAAATAACTTCAATAAATAGTTATTAAATTGATCACAACATATACTCAAACTCAAATATATAACATGAATCCAATATAATATTTACATCGAACTAAAGAAACAATTCATTTAATTCAATATAACATAATACAAGACAAGATTATGGTTAACTAATAAATAGTGATCAGTTATCATCTTCAAGTCTCCATGAACTCAAAATCAATTTTGATTTAAATCTTGTTAGGTCCTGCAAAGATAGCATTATAGAATTGCAAATAGTATAATATAACTAAGATTAACAACAATGTTACAATCAATTATTAATACACTAATTCATAACAAAATTTGAATCGAAGCTGACTAAATAAAAATAAATAATAACAAATTAACAAGCCTTACAGTAATGCATAGAAACGAATCATGCTATTAAATTAGAATAACTATGTATTTTACACAGTCCTCCACAACAAGAAAATACCACCACAATGTAATGCAGCCTTTATCTTGTTGCAGAATTTTCCCTTCAATTACATATTTGGCCCCTTATTAGTTTTCTTTCTCTATTTTTATATGAAAAGAGTTTCATCAAAAATGTAACTACCTTCCATAACCAAAAGTAGTTATCCTCCTATAAAGTTGGGAATGGGAAATTATGAAATTGTTTAAATTCTCAAACTATAGCCTAAACATAACTAGATATTTTTATTTCAATTTCATGTATTTGTTATTTTAATTTTAATTTTATGTATTTGTTATTTTGATTTCATGTTATTTTGTTTGATTTCACTATTCGAATTTGTTGCAAAGTGTGGTAATGTAGGAACAGTTGGATCTCCATATTTCACCATACATGAGCTTTAATGGAGCATCCCACTTGTTAGTTTAGTTGCTCCAGGAGATAGAATCAAAGTTCATCTTTTATTTTCATGAGTCATCAATGAACATGTCCATCACCTGAGCAAGAGTTTTTGCTTGTTTATGAGTTTTTCTTTCCAACTTTTGAAATTGCGTGAATATTGTTATTTTTAAAAGTGTGTTGGTTTCTAAATGGTTTTCTTATCTATGTTATACTAAACAGATATAGGAACCTATCTGTTATCGGAACATATAGTGCATCAACTCTACTGATTACGAATCTTGGTTGATAATTTATGTTTGGTAATATATTATGCATATAATTGCACCAACACCTATCATCCAACGAAGCATCATTTTCAAAACTTTGTTTACAGCTTCGACTTGGCCATTGACCTGTGGATAGTAAGGAGTTGAGTTTTCATATCATAAACCCAACTTGGTGGTTTAATTCCGACATCATGTAATTTTGAAAATGAGTGACATGACCAATGACAATGGCTTGGGGCACACTGAATTGAGAAATAATGTGATTAAAAACAAAAAGGGATGTATTTTTCCTCGTGTTATTGAATGTAGGCATCACCTTGGCCCACTTAGTGAATTAATCCACGATGACAATATATACCCATGCCCCCATATTCGAGTGAGGATTACATGTCATGAAATCAATGCCCCATTTATCAAATGGACCAACGAAATCTACAAGGTGAAGAGGATTAGGAGGTGTGTGTAGCTTACGATTGTATATCTGGCATGCATGACACTTTTGGACTGCAAGGATGCAATCCTTAAACAATGATGGACAAAAATATTTGTCTTGTAGAAAATTTTGGGTAGTGGCATACCCAAGCATATGATCACCACATGCTCCAGAATGAAATTCATTAAGAGCTCTCTCAGCCTCCTCATTTGTTAAACACTGTCTAAAAATATAATCAACACCACGACGATAAAGGGTATCGCCAACAATAATGTATTGTCGATCTTGCTATCGAATGTGATGGCGTTCAGTACTATACAATTCAAGTCGAAAGTTTTGGATCTAGAGATACATTATTATGTCTCCATACCAAGGATTTGAGGAGATGATCAAAACAAAAGATTCATCAAGAATCGATTCTTCTGCCACATTTTTTGTTTCAGTTGAGGGAAGGTCACAAATTAACTCAACAAAAACAAAATATTTCTTTGAATTGGTTTTCTCAAATTCCAAATCAAACTAAATCCATTTGGAGTATTTCCCCCCCAACACCTACCTAATTAGAATATGTTGCACGAGGTTGAAATCAGAAATGATGGTGGTTTTACACAATAATATGTAGTGACGGAAATTTTGGACATCTTGAACAATAGCCAATGCCAATTTCTCCACATGTGAATATTTGATTTTGGAAGTGGTAAGACTCCTACTTAAAAATATATATCACATGTTCATCATGTGATTCATCATATTGGACAAGCACCATAGAAATGGTACTATCAGAAGCTACAATGTAAAAAAGGTAATATCGATTGTAATATGGGGGATGTAACAATGGGGTTTGAGTCAACGTGTGCTTTAAAGTATCAAATTTCAGTTGAGAGATGTTGTCCCAAACAAAAGGAAATCATTTCTTAAGAAGTCAGGTAAAACCTTTGGTCAGTTTAGTGTAGTTGGGAATGAATCGACGTAAAAAAAAAATCCTTCTCTTGCAAACTTTGGAGTTGGTGTAACGTTGAAGGAGGAGGTAAGTTCAATATGGCCTCAATACTCAAGGGATCAACACAGATCCCATGCTTGGATATGATGAAACATAAGAGGCGTCCCAATTCCACACAAAATACACATTTTTGTGGATTTAAGTGAATATTGCAATGTCGACACCTAAGGAATATGGCTCGTAGATGTTGCACATGATCTTGATGTCACATGGAATTTGAAAGAAAACCATCAAAATATGGTTTAACAATCTACTTAATGTCATGAAATGCACAAGACATAGCTCGTTGAAAAGTAGCGCCAACATTATTATGTATGAAAGGAAGCTTTCAATAAGAAAAAGTACCCTGAGGACAAGTAAAAGAAATTTTATGTTGATCCAATGGTAGTATGTTTATTTGATTATAGCCGAAAAAAAATCCATAAATGAGAAGATTTCACTACCGGAAAAGTCATCGACTATCTAGTTTCTAAAAGGGGTTCGATAATTATCTTTTGGACAAGCCCGATTGATATCCCTATAATCAATACATACATGGATCGTTCCTTGTTTCTTCATGATGGGAACAATATTGGAAACCCAATCAGTCAAAGGTACAAGATAAATAAAACTGACTTTAAGAAGTTTGTCAACTTCGGCTTTAATAGCAGTGGATTTTCATGGATGAACAGGATAAATATTTTGTCAAACAAGCTTGGCTTCATGATATGTCTTAATTTCATGAATGATAATTTTTGGGTTGATACCAGGCATTTCTCTGTAAGACCAAGAAAAGACATCACAAAATTCTTGGAATAGGGTCATATAAGTTCGAATTTCATCCGAGGAACAAGAGCCACCTATATGAATGTTTTCCAAGACCTCCGGGTTTATCAAAATATAATGGGAATAGTAATGGATATATTCCCTAAATTCCCTTTAGATAAAACATCATGGATTAAGATGGGAGTTTGGGAAATCTCAATTCCCTCAAATGGAAATCAAGATTCTAAATGACTCTCAACAATCTTAAGCTCATGGATAAATTAGGAACGATGATGCCCATCATCCCATGGATTATCCTCCAAAGACATAATCTTCATGATACTTTCATCATTGGGGAAAGTGCCATCAAAAGTATCAAGATATGAAGTAGAAATAAGACAAGAGGGTTATATTGACCAGAAGGTTTACTTGTAGAGTGTTGGGTAACAGAACCTATCACACCATTATCGGCATGAGATTTTGTAGGAGGTACAGTAGTTGGATTAGTCAGTGGGAGAGAAGCTCATGGAATCAAATCATATAACGTGCCAGATTGTGAATAAACAATATCTAAATATTGAACACAAGTGATATATGTTGAAATAATGTAACTGCAATGTGTATTATAATTATTATTGTTGTATTATTCATTAGATCAATCCCCTATTGCGGATTGATCATGTCAACTATTGAAAAAGACCAAATCCCCTTTTGTGGATTGGTCAAAACATAATTGTAATAGGCATAATAAGAAGTTAGCCCCAGAATATATTAAAGAGGCCCTAGAATATATCAAAGATGGTTATATCCACCCAGAAGAAGAAGTCAGCCCTACCAGTGAAGAGACACCTACATCCACATGTGCCAGAGTTGTATAAATAAGGAGGCTAGTGTTATACATAATTTTGGTCACCCTAGTGATGATTTCACAAACATGTGTTCAGGCTCCTAACATGACTTTTTTCCTGAGAAAAATAACTTCTTTCCTCCTCTACAAGGCTTATTTTTAGAAAGGATCTGCAGGCTGCACATATTACACAGTGCGGAAATATATCATTTCCACATGCTTCTCTATAGCTGGCCTGCAGGATTTTCGCAGTCTACTATATAGACAGGGTGCGGTGGCATTCCAAAGCTAAAAGAGGAAAGAGGTTTCACAAAGCTTATAGAAGGGGAATCTTCTAGAATGTGTGGTGGCATCTATATGGTGGCGATCCCACTGGTTTCTCTGATTTGGTGGGATCGTTCTCATCCCTTTAAACCACTTCACCTTCTCCTATATAATCATGGGCTTCTCATGGAAAAGGTTAAGCAAGATTAAGAAGAGAATTGATGAAAGAATAGGCTAAAGACTGTGTGAAGAATCGTGTTCTTAGTGATGCTTGGGGCCACCATTTTCCCATCAAGATTTTTTGGATTATCTTCATGTGAATTTTGGAGAAAGTGTATGTGTGTGATGGAATGAAGGACCACTAAAAGGGAACTTACAACTGTTGAAGGAAAATCTCCCTGAGGACAGGTAGATCTCCTCAAAGAGCTAGACTCTTAACTCTAAGACAGAAAGTTCTTATCATGGACATTAACTTCCTTTTAGATCTAGGTGGACTAGTGTGTGAGAAGGAAGGAGAAAAGAAGTACCTTTTACCGGTGTTTGTCCCTGCACTTTCCGAGTTGAGCTCCAATCTTTCTCTCCTCGATAAGCCCTGTAGACAAACAAAGTACAACCACTTCCTACTCTATCAAGATTAGTTTGAAATAGGTCTATCTACTAAAGAGACAAATTCATGTGAGATTGAACATGAATTAGAAAGAAATAGGCCAAGAAATTTATATTAATGAGGACAAAACATTACTTACAGCCGTAGATAGAATGTGACAGTTCTGCCAAGTCTTCCTTGTCTAACCCTTGCTCAAAAGATCCATTATTTGAATGATGATAGTTTCACCGATTTCTCCCTATGAGATCATAGGTCTCTTTCTCCCAAATTATCTCTGTTCCAGCACCACTTATAATATCATAAGTTTGGTGTGATTCTCCCTTTCTAGTCCTCTTTCACCATGAGAAATCTTGCTTATATAGCCTTGGAGAGGCTCAATAAGTTGAGATAACTTTGGGGTAAGTTGAGGATTTTCCTCCTCCAGTTAGGGACCTGCCCTAAGATCATGGCTTGATTGAGGATTCAAACCCAACTTCCTTCTAAGAATGAAAATATCCTTCCCCCATTCTTCTCAACAAATCAACTTCTGCCCAAAATAGGTAGCGCTCCCTCAAAAGGGAACTCAGAGCGTTATAACGCTCCCTAGTAGTGTATAGGGGAGCACCAGCACTCCTAAGGGTAGGAGCACTCCTGCAAAAAGGATGAAGTAGCGCTATAACGCTCTCTGATGGCTTAGGGGGGCGTGCCAACACTCTTGAGATAGTTATAAGGGAGCGCTCCCCTCCAAAAACTCAATTTTTTGGGTGCTTTCAGATGGAAAAAGGTTCATAAGCATGTTGACTCATTTCTTTTCTTCCAAATCATATGTTTGAGGTGTTTCAAGTGTCCTTCTCATGTCGTTATAGGCACAATATAGGCATCATGGTAGTATTCTTTCTTTGACACTTGCGACACTTGTGAGAAAAATGTGACACTTGCAACACTTATAATGATGACACTTGCGACACTATCAAAGTGAGTATTTTTTATGTGTAACAGATTGCCCCCCAAAGTATGAAGTTAGAAGATGAGGACTGATAACTGAAATGATTTGTAGACTTTCAAGAAAGGTTATAGACGCAGAGAACCTGACAGAAGTTGCACACAAACATCCAACAAATATTATGACATGTTTCAAACCCAAGGCAGGTATACCTATGCTTGAGTGATAAAGACTTGCAAGATATGGCCGCCATAAAATACACTGCGGATCCATAATTGTATTGATAAAAAGGTATAGCCACTGAAAATATAATGTGGATCTATACTCTCATGGCTTGAACTGATCGTAGCCACGAAGAATACACAATGGATATACAAGATGACAAGACATAGCCATGACCAATACAAAGTGGATCTATGTAACAATATATGTGTCATTGTTCAATAGAAACTCCATCGCAACCTAGGCAAAGTATATATCAAAGTGATCACTCAACCCAGGGTCTTCTTACCAATCTCAATGTAATATGAATCTAACCATGTGAATAGATGTCCTAATTTCAAACATGGCAGAAACCACTTGATTACCAGTCAATGATGTAAACCGTTAACAAGCATGAGGGAGATCGCCATTAATGTCAATGATTCCCAAGGTACCCTAGTACATTCCAATGAATGTGAATGGATGAGCTGGAGTCAAACATCCGTGGAATCATCCGATCATAGGTCAATGATGTAAACCCACTGTCAAATGTGAGGAGGCCTTCCATTGAGGCATGCAGGTCCCAAAGTACTAATTGGTTTATAAGTCTAGTTCTTGGATAATGTGTTGAAGTCGATAGGAATAGACTCATCAAAGGAGGGACTTGACGTATCCCCCATCAATGACATGAAACATACATAGAGATGTAATTGGTAGATCAAATGAATATGGACTAACATGGGTATTGAGACAAGATATTTGTGATGGCTGACTCTCGAGGCAGATACTTCCCTTGAACACTGAGGCATGACAGCAGAAACATGACATGGACCAAAACTTGATGATGCAGTGGATGCTGTGACTTTCGTCAGGTGGCCCAAAGGATTGAAAAAAACTCAAAGGATTGGCTTAGTGTAGAGGTTGAACGGATTATAATGCATGCAAAGACAAAGTGTCATGTTCAAGGGAGACTCTAAGAGTTACTTGGTAATGTCCTCAAAAATAAACTGCTTGGCTTGCTTCTTTGAATTTTCCCCCCATCTAGATAGATGAGTACCACTTTTTAATTTAATGAGCTCGAGGAGGGTAACACATGCTCGATAAAACTCACCTTCGGTAAGCTCCTCTTCCTTTGTTTAACGAACTGGAAGAAGTAAGGGTTTGATCCCATATGGGCCTGTCGATGTTTTGTTTAGCGAGTCCAAAGATAGAAAACTCGAAGGTTTTTCATGGTTATAGAGTTTGGAAAAACACTTAAAAGAGAATTGTCTCAGTTCCTTTTTCATAAAGTAGTCTGATGAGACCGAAAAATAGATAAACTATCGCTCAACAGACATTTTCTTCAAATACTTTAACGAGCGTGAAGAGAACAAGGTGCTCGGCAATCTTTTCATCTTTAGAGAGTCTAAAAAGAACTTAAAGAGGACTCCAGTGTTGTCCTTTTTCGTAATGTTAGTCTCGCAAGGCCGAAAAAGAGATAAATTATCACTCGAAAGACACCCTTTCAAACCATTTAACGAGTCGGTAAGGAAGCAAGATCACTCATAAATATTTTCATGTTAAGAGAGTCTGAAAAGATCTTAAAGGAGACTCCAGGGGATTCCTTTTTTGTGTATCCATACAGGTCCGAAAAAGAGATAAAAGTCTACCCGTATGCATTCTCATGTATTTATGAGCACAAGAAAGAACAAAGACTACGATCGGTATGCTCCCAGTTTTAAATCTAGTGGCTTAGCTCCAGAAAGATCATCAAAGGCTGGAGACATGCCCTCCAAGATTCGATTCATTCACTGAAGGAGAAGGGTGGATGAAAAGAAGGTTCAAGAGAGGTGATTGTTTCATTTTTTAACGAGCTTGACATAGGAAAAGAACTATGCTCAAGACCTCTGTTTCATTTTTTAACGATCTTGCCACAGAGAAGAGAAACTATGCTTGTAGTTTCGTCTGGATCATGACTACCAAGAGGATAATGCTCTAGAAGGGTTCTATGTCAAAGGAAGAAATGTGTTCATGGTCTCTAGAAGATCTTCGCTGGATGGAAGATAATCACTCGAGAAGGGACACATGTTGAGGGTCATGATAGGAGGAAGGAGATCAGGCTCCAATAATCCTACCGAAGAAATCACCATGTCCACTACCGGATCCAAATCGTCGGAAGTTGAAAGTATGGGAAATGACGAAAAATCAACACCAGGAAGGGAGATAGATGGTGTATCTGCCTGAATTTCTTCACGAGGGGGAATAAAAGAGGATCAGTGATGGTTATTATCCCAAGGTAACTTGTCAATGAGAAACATTTCCGGAATAGATTCATCTGAAGGAAAAATTGGGGAAATGTAGTCGATCACAGACGACAAGGAACGCAACCATGATTGCATTGAGGAACTATCAAGTGTCGATGAGGGAGAAGCAGATGGGATAGAAACGTATGATGTTTCGGCTAGACTAAGTGGCACGGTGTCACTTAGTGCATCAAATTCCAATGGACAAGGTACAATCCGAGGGTCAGATGATTCCAAAGATTGATAAGCCGCGGTCGAAATCATATCGACGGTGGCAATATGATGTGTACTCGGTGGAAGTGGTGTAGGAAAGGTACCCATGAGGCTAGAATATTTCAGTAAGCCAACACCAATGCTTTCATACGTGATCTTGTGGTCTCCCGAGAAAGGAATATTGTTGGTAGCGGGAATGCGAGCATCGGTCATGCAGAAATCCAACTGATCAACAGTGACAATTTTGCCCTGGTGAGGAAATTGTACACATCGAAAGACCGACGAGGCAACGGAAATCATAGCATAAAACCAACTTCTTCCAGGTAACAAGTTGTAATCGAGGGGAGAATCGACCACCTTGACATCAACAGTAACAGTTTTTCCACCCAATTGGATGGGTAGGGACTGTAAAATCCCATGGGGATGAAAACCTCACCCATCAAAGGCACGTAACATCATTGGGGATTTGTTGAGTGTTGGTGATTTTAAACCTTTCCAACATGCTAAATACATGACACAAGTTGAGGCTCCCTCATCCAGAATAGTTCGATGGATTTGTTGATTGTGAACAACAACATAAACTTGGAAAGCAAGTTGGTGGGAGAGTCAAGATGCATAATTATCCAGGTTAAACATGAACTAATTGGATGAATCAGGATCAACAGCACCAAGAGTGGTCAAGAGTGTTCTACGTTGACTGGGGCAGTGTTGTAGAACTTCTAACACAGACATAGCACACGGTGCTTGAGCCAAATCTTCAACAATGGTGTAGTTTTAGGCAGCACATGAACTAGGATTAAAGGTAGATTTGTGGATAGTTCTCTTAAGAGGGCGTAAGATAGAGTCGAACGTGGGTTTCTCAGTTTGAAGTGGTCCAGACGGAGGATTAACTGATGGAATACTAATAGAGGATGACGATGGATCCAGTAAAGTGCCAGCACCATTAGTGTCTTTTCCTTTTTCAGGGTTACCTGGTGTGTCGTAGGTCTTAGAGCGAGTGGTCAAATTAATCCCATTAAACATATAAATATGTGCACTCGACAAGGCCTCATCATTAGGATCTCTAGAACTGCCCCCAGGAGAGGGGGTTTGAGCAACCATGGATTGTTGTTGTGGAAAAGGCTGAGTAAGCACAGCGGGTTGTGACTTCCCTTGGAAAATTTCGGCCACTTCATTGCGAAGCGGACAATATCAAGTGTTGTGATCGTCACCACAAATGATACACGGGAATTTCAGTTTCCATTGCAGTTTCTTTTCAGTAGCAGGTGTTT
>ML811764.1:14717-28063 GCA_009831015.1 Picea engelmannii
AATCCTTTTTGTTTCTTCCATAGATATAGTTTCTCTTTGAACACACTATCTTCTAAGAAGTAGATATGCAATATATGTATAGAAAACATGGTATGTACAAGAACTATGAAAAGTATTGTTACCTAGTCTTAGAAGAAGAAGTTTTTTTTATCCTACTTGATATTCTTTGTAGGTTCCTTTTCTTTAGCAACGGATGCTTCGTGTGTCCCCTTCCTTTTATTTAGCTCGGGACAATTATTCTTGTAGTGACCATACTTTCAACAGTTGAAGCATTGTATTTCTGACATGTCTTTCTCTTGATTTGGCTTCTTCCTTGAACCAAACTTCCTTTTGTTCCTGGAATTACTGAATCTTGTTGTAAAGGCTTGATCATCGTACTTATTTTGGGGTTTATATTTTGCACTGATCCTTGATTCCTCTTGAGCACAATAAGTCCAAATTTCTTCAAATGTAGGATACTCCTTCCTTGTGTTCATGCTTGCGGAAAATGCATCCCATGTCTTGGGAAGACCGTTGAGTACTATATTTACCAGTTCCTTCTCTGAGATTATCTCTTCAATAGCTTGTAGTTGATATCTTAACTGAGATATCCTCACAAAGTATGATGTTATGTTGTCATCATCAGTCATCTTCATGTCATGGAGCTCATTCTTCAAACTCATTACTTGTCCAATGTTTCTGACTGAGAAGAGGTTTGTTAGGGCATCGTACATCTTCTTCGATGAGTCAAGATGGGAGATGTAGGGTATAAAGTGGTATTTTATATATTCCACTATGATACTCATGGCATTGATGTCACTGTCTTTGAACTTCTCCATAACTACAACGTTCTGTGGTTCCTTCTCCTTTCCTTCTTCAAACTCTGGTTCCACTATCTTTCCTTTCATGATATCCAACACTTTATTCTTGGCAAGGATGAGGTCAACCTTGTTTTCCACGCTCTGAAGTTAGAAGCTCCATCTAACTTGTTTTCTAACTTCATAGAGTAAGTCATGGTTGCTTTGACTTGGTCAACCCTAGATTTGACCAAAAACTCAAACTTGATGTCTTGGATTGCTGAGAGTACCAGGAGATGCGTTAGGCTAGGGCACACTGGTCTATCCAGAAATTAGGTCAATCCCTTCACTTAAGGTTCCTCAACAACAGGGTTAAGGTTTCTACAACTCCACCTGCTAGTAACCCTAGTGGCAGTGCTTTGGTGACTGCTCCTACTAGAAACCCTAGCGGCAATTTTTCAATGAGCTTAATATCCTTATGGATATGCTCCCTTCCACTGGTTAGACTGAATGAAGGAGGTGTGGGCCCATAACCTATTAGAATATAATGGATGTGCTCGGTTTACCATCGACAATATCACTATTGTCACCCAACCATAGGTTGAAGCCACCCTCCGAGCACCTTAACCTTGACAGAGAATCACTCTAGAAGCAAGCCCTAGGCTAGATATCCAAACAAAGGGTAGTGCACCTTTCCCCAAGGATAGCACACCAAACAAGAGCTGATCAGATATTCCAAACCGTAACCAAGAGATAGTGCAAGCCAAAACGCAATCTGCTAGTTGCAGCAGGTGCAACGGCAGCTCTCCTCCAAACTTGCACACAAACTGGGCAACTGCAGTGCGCACAAGTGCTGCTATGCAATTCTGAGAATGCCTTCCAGAATGAAGACTGGCCTCCTGTATTTATACTAATTCTGGCTAACTGACTGGGCCGACTTCTCATTATGGGTTTCTATTTACTTAGTATATAATATTTCTTTTGGCTGACTTCTTCTCTTGTAGGCTAATAACCTAATACCAATTATCCTCTTGAGTCGACTTGTATTCTAGGGTTATTAGCCAAATCATTAGGGTTTCTTCTTGCTTCCTGGAATATTCTATTCTCTTCAGTTTTACACATGGAGGTAAATACCTCCCGCAGCTACCATAATATTAACAGAAACCGCCATGCTTAATCATGTTCATCCTATACAAACATACGTTGAAATACCATGAATGTATTGTGGAAGCAAGAAGATGTGATTTAATTGTAAGCTATTTATTACGGTCAACCATTTTTTTCTCAATAATTTTGTAAGATGACAGTTCAAACCAATGCATAAGAAATAAGCAAGCTCTCAAAATAAAATTCCCCTAAAGGCAAAATATAGAGCATTGAAACTTGCAATCAAAAAGGGATCAACAATATATTCAAATCCATTAAAATCGGTTAATGAAATAACATTTAACTCATTGGGAGGACAACTTGTCAAATTCCACGCGCAATGAAAAATGAGCAGAAGAATGAAGTCGAAGTGAAAGCATCAACATGTACAAGAAGATGATTAGATTGAAGCCTCAATGGAATGCTACCTAGGATTTTTAGACAAGTGGTGATGATGCATTATAAATTCCATCCTAGGATACTCAAAATTGACCTTAGGATCCCTTAATATCGTGACACACTATAAGACCAGCCTTCAATTGCCTTTCCTCAGTCATACCATGCATTGATATATTCTTCTTTTGACTCAATTGTGGCAACTCTTAGACCTTCTTTGAGAAAAATTGTGCCTTCATGAATTCAATAACACCACTTCAAACCAAGGTACAAGATAAAGTGTGAAGTCATCATAGAAAATAGGAATTAAATATCAATCAAACATTAGCTCAGAAGAGTCAAAAAAACATTATCAATATGTGAAAGAGCTCCACAAGACTATTTACAAATCTAGCATGTCAAAGGATGGAAGGAGCATTGAAGAATGCCCAATATGTGCAACAATAAAGAAATCTTGAGCAATGAAAACCTTCTCAAAGATAAATAATCATTGAAGATCCAAACCTCTAACTCCATAGGTAATCAAAGAATATATAATAGGCTCGTTGTAGTATATTAGACAATAGAGATAAAAAAAAAATGGTAGGGGGACCCTTTCCTTTTTCTTATCAAAGAAAAATCAAAGGGGGATTGTTGTGGCCACAACGGGTAGTTATGATTGTAGAAACACGAATCTTGTGGACAACTCTATGGAAAGTAATATATGAGATGATGAAAAGATTTGTATAATTACAAAGACTTGTAATTATGTAAAAGCATATTTCCTATGGATAATTCCATCGAACATAATCTAAGGGACAATGAAAAGATCTATATAATTACAAGTCATATAATTAAAGACATACAATTATGAAGACATGAATGACAAGTACTTGTAAATGATGTGTAACTCATTTTAAAAACTTTGAATGATAAATTTAAATATGATCGAAAATTAAGAGCTAAATTGGGGTTTATTAAGTGCAAAATTGGGGTTTATAAAGCGTAAAATCTAATTATGGATGTGCCAATTTAGAATTTCAAAATCACAAAGTTAGATTCTAAAAGCCCAATATTAATTCCCAAAATTGCAAAATCAGATTCTGGAAGTGCCAATGTCCACTTTCAAATGTGCAAATTTAGATTTTGAAAGTGCCAATATCAGATTTTTCTATTTTAAAACCTGATATTGACACTTTCAAAAGTGGACTTTGCACTTTAAAAATATCATTTAAAAAAATAAAAATAATTTACCTTTAAAGAAACTTAAATTAAAATTGATCCAAATTTAATAAAATCGAGATTAATAGAACAAAAATTAAAAATATGATAGAACAAAAATTAAAATCTATATAATTTCGTTTTAGAAATTCAAAACTTTTCTCAACACCCTTAATATATGTAATGTATATGTCGGTCTTCTATTTTATTCAATCAATAAATGGAGCACAAATCTTGTGAAGATTTCTTTAGAGTAAATTCAAAGCTTTTTCTATGAGAGGATCTTCTCTTTTGTTCAATTAATCAATGGAGCCTAAATTCTGTGAAAATTTTGGAATTTTCTTTTGGTGGTTCGCTAGCCATGGAAAGTTCCTTGCATTTATTATACTTTGACAATTATGGTTTTAATATTCTCTTGTTAAATCCAAAGAATTCATAAAGCATAAGAATATTACTTCCTCGGGACAAAACTCTTTTTTTCCCAAATTACAAATAACCTTCCTTTCTTAAAATCTTTAGGATTAAGTGTAACAAATGTTCTTTCGTGTTTTCTAAAACTAAAAATAAATAAATAAATAATTGTTTATATATTTTTAAAGCAGAATGTGTTCAATAAATGATAAGAAGTTTGTTTTGTCCTCATAAAAATTTCAAGAGTATGAGAGTCTAAACATTATCATGAGCTTTTTTTTTTCTTTTTATGTGAAATACATATCCCAAAGAAACTCACCAGGTAGTTCTCTTCATTCCAAGAATGGTACCCAAGGTAAATTAGATTATTTTAGGCTCAAGGTTGATATAACGATATACTCATTAAGAAATCAACATGTTACTTGCAAGAATTGATTCTAGGTGGGGAGGATAACACTCCTTCTCTCAACCCCCTAGGCTAGACCCAAATGACACCATGACAACTCATTTGTACAAGTTATTCTTAATTTTAAAATATATTTTTTACTCATCTCCTTTCTTAGTCCAGATTTGATGATAGCCACTCCTTAAACCCATTTTTTAGAAAACTTAGGGACTTGCCAAAACAATTTAGTACACCATTTATTCTTGACAATTGGTATTGATACTTTGTTGTACTTTTGTTAAGGGATATTTCTACTCCCCATTTCCCTCATTTCTCGGGTGATAGAAGAACTAGTGTGGCACATGGAATCGTGATCTTTGTTATAAAACCCTTGTCTAAAAACTCTATTGATATGATTATTGATGAAGAGAGAGTCCACCCCCTACACGTTAGAGTTACATATGCAGAGGATAATTCAGTTCTCACACACAAAATGGGGAATGCAAATGTTCAAAAACTCCTTTGTTGCATTATCGAACCTCAGGTATTCCTCAATTGGCATCATGTTGAAACCACTAGGATTACACACCTGGCACTATCTTCTCTTCTACTACACCGGCAGAAAACAAGTCTACATTGAACATCTACATAGATTCTCCAATCCACAATCAAGGGTTAGTTCTCAACCCAAGGTAATATCCTCCCTCTTAACCAGACTTCTCACATCTCGCAGACCTTCTTTCATGCTCTCAGAAACCTCTACGCTCATACAAAAAGAATGCTCATCCACACTAGCATCATTCAATGAGATTTCAACAAAAAAATTCTACAACTGTGCAAATATACTAGCTTCATACAACATATTAACATCGTCAGTTGCGACCATATACATAAAATCATCATCCAAGCACAATCTTTCCCATACTTACGCCCACCTGCAGATAAACACAATCAAACCTTTCTCCACACAGAGACGGACATTACTCATATGTTTATAATAATCCAGGAAAAGGAAACATAATCTACATACACACATACAAATAACACAACCATAAAATAATACACGGACTCATCCATACATACTCACAAGGATTCATATGTTAAACCCTAATTCTTTTATTGATTGCGTATAGAATAAAATAAAATGATATTACAAGGGATCCATGGCCAGTATGTGATCTTACAAACTCATTGGATTGCTAGGCCAAAGGACATGGAAATCACAACCATTCCTCTTCCTTCCTCATGAGATATCCTTCTCCTCTAGAAGCTACCCTCTATAAGTTACCTTTGAGCTTTCTCGATGTTGTGTTTATTCACCTTCAAAAACTATTCACCTTCAACTTCCCATGAGCTTCTCATGCTTGTATGTCTTCCTCTTTATTCCTATATCACTTCACCTTCCTCAACACGTCCTCTTCTACTGCAACAGTTCACCTTCTCTCGATTTGTATTCATTAGCATGTGGTCAATATTCTCTTGACTACATGTCTCCTCTCATGCCTTTGTCCTTTTTCTATGCTATAGCAACACATCAACCCTAAAGAAACATGCCCATTCTCAAATGAGGCATCCATCTTGCTTCACTACCATAACCTATGATATGTCACATTTTCAATAGCATTATGTAGACACCAACCACTTTCACAACAACACTCTACATCCAAGTCATTATTCCTGCAACAACGCATCCCTCTTGTAGCAGCACGTCCACTCTTTGAAAACACATCAATCATGAAGCATGCATCCATATTGTAGCACATTCTCGTATCTCTCCTATAGAGGATTCCTACATCAACTTCCTGCAACTCTTCTATAGCATCTTCCCACAACAATGTCACCATCCCACAACATTGTCACTATTCCAGAGCCATCTTCACAACCTACAATAACCAATCACATTCTACAACAACAACCAATCATTGTCATAGTTTTATTGTCACGTGTTGCAAACACCTTCACCGTGTCATCCCAAGTATGACTTCATTGTTCCTACATCAAACTCCCTAGGTTTAAGAAATCATGCCCTCATGCTTATGAGGTAAACTATTCACATCTTCAGCTTCCCAATGAAACTTTCATCATTGATGCATTCACCAACTCTACATCCTCCAGTGTTGTACATTAAACTCTACAAGGAATAGAAGACATCTTCTTCCATTGTATTTTCCTACAAATTATTGTTGCACATCCAACTACAACAACATAACAATAGTCTTATCATGGAAATATGAAATTTCCATCCCATTCATGTTGCAATTCATCTTTTAATATTGCTACCATCTTTGTCTCTCTTTATTCAAAACTACAAGTAGTGGTCAAGTGTTCCTCAACCATGCATTTGTTAGAATATTGGATGTGCTCGTTTAACCATAGACAATATAGCAATATTGTCACCCAACCATAGGCACTAATGCCACCCCCAAGCACCTTGACCTTGACAAAGAGAAGAATTTCGGTAGCAGATCAATAGCCAACCAAGGCTAATGTACCAAGCAAATATAACCAAGACTGATTAGAGAGTCCAACCCAGAAAGACCGAGAATATATATAGTAGGAGTGGCAGCAGCAGCTCCTCCCAAGACTTGCGCACAAACTAGCCTTCTACAGTGCACACAAGTGCACTTCTGTAATTTTGAGAAGTCTGTCTAAAATGAATACCGACCTCCTGTATTTATACTGTTTCTTCCAGACTGTCTGGGCTGACTTCTCATTATGGGTGCTAATTATTTAGTATTAATTATTTCCTTTAGCCAACATCTCTTCTAGGGTTATATTCAATTCTTTTCTTTCTTCCGGAATATTCTAATCTTGTCAAAGGTGACAAGTGGAGATTAATACCTCCTGCAGCTACCATAATATCAACACTCCCTCCTAGCTAGGGAGGTGTAATGGATAATGTTCTTGAGCACAAACAGACCATTTAACTGGTAGCATCATTATAGCCATACAGGTTAATTAAATCACGAGTATCGTCATTATTATCGAACTGGATAATCTCCATGACAACTAGTACAATGTCAACTGATAGAACACAATTGTGTCTATCCATAGTAGTACACGACTACTTAATCTGTGACACAGACAGTGGAACATATACACCACAGTAGCATACCTCTACTGTCTGGAGACATACAGTCTCCATCGTAATCATATCATATGATATCAACCTGCACAGAAACAATGTTATGATATAAACTTATTCATCTGGGCCATTCTTCCACTCACATCTGTGAGATTTGGAAGAGCATCTACCCTCAGAGAGTAGAACATCAATGATGTGCTATATGGACTATTCTTCTCAAGCAAGGAAGAATAATTGTTCTGATTTCTGAGCCTGGAACATTCACCTATCCAGGCCATTCCTCTGGCACTAAACAAAGTGCAGCCTAGAGAGATTGAGTCAGCCCTAGGGAATTCTTGCCCTTGATTGTTGAACCTAGACCATTCACATATCTGGGCCATTCCTCCGGAACTAAAAAAAGTGCAACCTAGAGAGAATGAATCTTCCCTAGGGAATGACTATCTGAACCATTTCCTAAGGAAATGACTATCCTACACCAACCTCCAAAATGAACCATTCTTCGAAACTACTCACAACTGTGAGCTTCAAAAGAATGATTTTCCAGTGAGGTGGACCAGTCGTCTTGACCACTACTGAGAGTGGTCGTCAAGAAGAAATATTGTCCTAGACCATTCCCCCACAATGGCCACCAGGGGAATCATTGTCTATGGTACATCAGCAATCCATCGAACAATTTTCATTACGAAAATGACCATTCGATCTAGACCATTTTCCGAACTGGAAAATGCCTGTCCGTCAGAACTCTCAAACCACTTTCCGAACTGGAAAGGAACTGTCCATCCTGGACCATTTTTCAAAGCTGAAAATGAATGTCCATAAATAAATGATATGCCAGTGCTCCCTCCCAACTTGGAGAACCATTTCCTCCCTTTCAGCTAAGGGATTTATTTCCATGATCCCCAATTTTTCTCGGAAATATGCAAATTTTATTCTAGACAAAGGCTTTGTTAAGATATCTATTGTTTGCTCATTTGTGGGGATATACTGGAGATTCACTTCTCCTTCATGGAATTTATCTCGAATAAATTAGTATTTGATCTCAATGTGTTTCAACCAGTCATGAAACACTAGGTGTTCTAATAGCCTTATACAACTCTGATTGTCACAGTGTATTATGGTCGAATCTGGAACCTAATCAAATAATCCATAAATCAGCTTTCTCAGCCATACTACTTATGTACATGATTCACATGCTACGATATATTATTCTTTTGTTGTGTTGAGTGCGACAACTTATGTTTCATGCTGCCCCAAGATATCATAGTGGAGCCCAAGCTGAAACACATCCCTGAAGTACTCCTTTTGTCTTTTGCACTTCCTGCCCAATCTGAATCTATGAATCCATGAATCTATATATCACTAGATGCAGTATATCTTAAACCATAGTTTAGTGTCCCATGAATATATCTTAGAACATGCTTTCCAGCTATCCAATGCTCATGTCTAGGTTCCGCCTGGAACTGGTTCAGTGTCTTTATAGCAAAGAAAATGTCTGGTTGAGTATTTACTAAATACATCAATGACCCAATCAATTATCGATATAGAGATGGATCTACTAGATCAGAATCTAAGTCTCTTACTTTTCTTATGTTTGTGGTCATAGGAGTGTTCATGGATTTGCAATCCATCATTCCAAACTTCTGAAGAATATTTACTGCATACTTTCCTTGTCCAAGGAATACTTCACCACGCTTTTTCCATACTTCTAGTCCCAAGTAATAATGCATGAGACCAATATATTTCATATCGAACTTAGAAGATAGTTCCTTTTTACACTGGATGATGAGAGACTCTTCACCTGTCAAGAATAGATCGTCGACATATAGCAGTAGAATCATTGGTGCATTGTTCATGACTTTGTAGTAAATATTTGGATCTGCATGACTTTTGGAGAAACCAAGTCTCATTAGGTAGTTGTCTATTTTGGCATACCAAGCTCTTGGAGCTTGCTTGAGTCCATATAAGGATTTCTTTAGTCTGCAAACATGAGTGTCTCTAGAATGTACTTCAAACCCTTGAGGTTGTTCAATGTATATTTCTTCTTTGATTGCTCCATTGAGGAAAGTTGTTTTTACATCCATATGATGTAAACTCCATCCCATGGAAGTAGTAAGAGACATGATAGCTCTAATGGAAGTATATATGGAAACATGAGCAAATGTTTCGTCATAGTCTTCTCCCTCCTTATGGGAGAACCCTCTAGCTATGAACCTTGATTTATATTTTTCCACGCTTTTGTTTGCTGCACGTTTGATCTTATAGACCCATTTTGAGGTTACTAATGATTTTTCTTTAGGTCAAGGCACAATTTCCCATACGTCATTTTTCATGATGGACTGGTGTTCTTCTATCATGGCTTCTTTCCATTGTTTCTTCTAGACTGGCTCTTCAAACGTAGTAGGTTCTTCGTCTAGAAGCTTTTTCATACATGTTGCATAGTTGGAGAATCTCTTGGGCCTCTTACTTTTTCTGAAGGTCTCACTTGGGGCTTTGAGTCTTTCTGCTTCTTGTAGGGTAGCTTCAAGCCAAGCTAGTCGTTTCTTGGTTTTGGTTACATTGTCTAAATCAATGGTCTCACATGGTTGCATCGGATGATCAAGTTGTTGTTTTTCTTCATTCTGACTTTCTAGACGACATGTGCTTTCTTCAATAGTCTCTTCATACTCTCCTTCTTCTATAGTTTCTTCTATGGATTTCTTGAAAGCCATCTTTTCATTGAAATTTATGTCTCTGCTGAATTCAATCTTATGTTGTTCTGGGATATATATTCTATAGGCCTTGGATGATTCACTATATCCCACGAATATGCCCTTCGTTCTAATTTATTCCCTTTATCCTTGGGAATGTGAAAGTAAACGAGGAATACAAATATTCTTAAGAGTTCCACATTAGGTTTCTTTCCTGAGAAAGCTTCTTCTAGAGTCATGTCCTTCAACATGCAGTGAGGACTTCTATTCTGAACATATATTGTTGGCATGGCTGCTTCTCCCCATAAATACATAGATAAACCTTGATCGTTCAATAGTGCCTTCATAGTTTCTTCAACAGATATGTTCTTCCTTTTTGCTACACCATTTTGTTGAGGATTATGAGGAACAGTTAGCTCCCTCCTAATCCCTGTTGATTTTCAAAAGGAAATGAATTCCTTGGATGTATATTCTCCTCCATTATCTATTCTCAAGGTCTTGATTTTATTGTTTGTAGAGTTCTCTATCTCTGCTTTGCATTCTTGAAACTTGTTGAATACTTCGTCCTTTGTCTTCAAGAGATATAACCAAGTCTTTCTCGAGTAATCATCTATGAAGATTACATAGTAAATAGAACCTCCTAGAGATTTGACTAGCATCGCACCACAAACATATGAATGTATTAGATCTAGAATTTCCTTAGATCTATTATTGTTGCTTGAGAATGGCTTCTTGATATTATTGTCAAGAGCACATCCTTTGCAAATTCCTTCATGTGTAGATTGTAGTTTTGGTATTCCTTCAACCATATTTTTGAGGAAGGGTAATGCTTTATATTTGATATGAGCATACCTTCCATGCCAAATTTCATTGAGATTGACTTCATCATGTACAAGCGCTTCATCATTTCGTTCTAGTAGTATGTATCGTCTTCCTTCACGGGTTCCAATAACTCTAGAATTCTCTATGTTGGAGTCTCTAGAACAAGATAACACTTTTCCATCTACAAAAGCTATTATGTTTCCTTTGTATTCTAGGCAAGATATGGATACAAGATTCTTTTCTAAATTAGGTACATATAAAACATTTCTCAAATGAACATTGTTACATGTTTTCAACTTGATGGAGACTTGACCAATTCCTTCGATTGGGTAAGTGTTTTTGTCTCCAAGCTCTACCTTGTACGATGTATTACTTTCATTTAGATTGGAGAGTCTGGTTTGATCTCCTGTCATATGCTTAGAAGATCCACATGTCATTTTCAAGCGTTCATGTGAGTGTTGAGTAATGTAGATGACTAGTCTTTTCATTCATGACTTCAGTTGACTGATGACTGGTCAAGCTTTGACCCAAAATTTCAACCTTGACATTTTTTCCTTCTGAGAGTGCCAAGAGGTGCATTGGACTAAGGCGTACTTGAATTTATTCTCCTTGAGTAAGTTTTTCCATCATAAGGTGTTGGATCAGGTTTTTAGGGTTTCTGCAACTGCACCTGCTAGTACCCCTAGCGGCAATGCTTTAGTAATTGCACCTGCTAGAAACCCTAACAGCAGGTCTTCAATGAGCTTAGTATCCTTATGGCTTAGATCCCTTCCAGTGGTTAGAATGAATGAAGGAGGTGTGGGCCCATAACCTGTTAGAACATTGGATGTGCTTGTTTAACCATAGACAATATAGGAATATTGTCACCCAACCATAGGCACTAATGCCACCCCCGAGAACCTTGACCTTAACAAAGAGAATAATTCTGGTAGCAGATCAATAGCCAACCAAGGATAATGTACCAAGCAAAGATAAACAAGATTGATCAGAGATTCTAACCCAGAAAGATAGAGAATATAGATTGCAAGACTAGCGGCAGCAACTCCTCCCAAGACTTGCGCACAAACAGACCTTTTGCAGTGTGCACAAGTGAACTTCTGTAATTTTGAGAAGTCTAGCTAAAATGAAGACTGGCCTCCTGTATTTATATTGCTTCTTCCAGACTGCCTAGGTTGACTTCTCATTCTGGGTGCTAATTATTTAGTATTAATTATTTCCTTTAGCTGACATCTCTTCTAGGGTTATATTCAATTCTTTTCTTTCTTACAGAATATTATAATCTTTTCAAAGGTCACAAATGAAGATTAATACCTCCCGAATCTACCATAATATCAACAATATTATCTACACAACTCGATCTAAAGTGTACAAAGTGTCTGTTAGCGACATTTCTTGTAAGATGGGTTAGAATGCAAAGAAGTGGGTTAAAAACCCACTTACCCTAAGTACCGGACTCAAAATGCGCCTGTGGTAAGTGACAACCAAATATGGACGGCAGGCATTTGCGCGCCCGGATCAACGGCGTACATTGGATTCCGGAGCCCCCCCGCCTTTCTACCTTTAAGCGGAAGGGGGGGGTCCGGAATCGGGGGCGCACCTCTTCAACGGCTGCGATTAGAGTGCCTGGATCAACGATGCGCAAGGTGATTCCGAACCCCCCCTGCCTTTCTACCTTTAAGCGGAGGGGGGGGGTCCAGAATCGGGGACGCATCTCTCCGACGGCTATGATTAGAGCGCCTGGATCAGCGGCGCACATTGTATTCTGGAGCCTTCTGTCTTTCTGCGTTTAACCAACGTGGGCCCCTTTCTTGTCGTGTCATCCTTTGTACCATCCTTCCCCTTGCCATCTGTTCTCCTCCTGGCCGTGCGATGGGGCTTGCTCCCTTTAGCCCTTCCTCATCCTCCGACATCTGTCCACCTTCCCTCTTCTGGTCCATGTGGTCCCTCCCCCCACCTCATCATCCACTCACCTTCCGAGCCTCCTCGTCCCCTGCCATGTGTCCCGCTCCCTTCCATGACAGCCTTTCGCTACCGCACCCATCCTTAGACCCTCTTATCTTCTACCACCTCATCACCTCTCATCTCACCCTCACAGTGTTGACGCCATCACCTCCCTTTCCCCTTCCACGTCAAGCATGTCAGTTCCTCCATGCCTTATCCATCAGACTGTCCAACTATTCTAGGTGGCAGCGCGAGGGGTCTTCCACGTCCCAGAGGGCAGAGTTGACCGAGGTTGTTCCCAATCCCAAGGAAGCAGTTTTTATTGCCGTGAAGGTGGTTGATCGTCATCTTCTTCCATAAATAGAAGGCCAGGAAAGGACCAAGCGTACAAGCAGACTGATAGTCCTTCCTGACAGAGATTGCGTCTGTCAAACCACTGCAGGACAGTCAGGAGTCCCATTGCGTCTGTCATAAGTGCACGATCATCCAGAGTCTGC